>BQNB010058502.1:0-37737 GCA_026074375.1 Tanacetum coccineum | reverse complement strand
ATATCTTTATGTTTTAAACTACAACTTCAAGTCTTCAATATTAACTAGATATTTTGTATAAGATCAAAATCATATTGTTCTCCCTTTTGTCTCTCATATCCTACGGCAACAACTAGAACAAGGGACAAGGAGCACACAAAAATTTCCAACTTTATATGTACATACACCAACTAGTTAAACCTTATGTCTTTTTTACCAAGACTTTCCTTAAGACCCTCAATATGTCTAAAGACTTTAATATATGAACTTTGACTAGTCCTATGAGTATATAAAGGATGTACTAGTGTAAGTAAACACATACATTTTATTTCAAACCCACTGCCACACTCAAATAACACAAACAAACCATACAAAACTCATTTACAAGCATTCCTACATCATATCTAAGATAACCTAAGGTGTTTAGAAGGTTTGGTTTGGGGTTTACAAGTGTTAAAGCAAGAAGGTTCAAGATTAGGGTTTTGCTTGGATTTAGGGTTTTCAAGTGTTGTAAACTTGGGTTAAATAGCTAAATAAGGGTTTAGATCATATTTCTCATCATCCTACTTCATATTAAGGTTACCTAAAAACCTTAATCTCTTTATTTTCAAGATTTTATGCATATATAATGTTTGTATAGTTAATCACCGTATAAGAACTTATTTACTTGTAAAATAGATTTTTACACTTGTTTATGATTTGGTACACTTTTACATATGACATATGGATGTTAATATCATGTTATAATGGATGTATAATTATTATACATGTGTGGTTTATGTATAAAAAGTATATATAAACTAGTTACCTAAAAAGTATACTTATTAAAGATTATAGACAAATAGGTATTTAAACATATGGATCTTGTGATTCTAGGACAATATTTTGACAAATGATGAACTAGGGACCCTAAGTACATAATACATATGGTATAAGTGGTTGTAAAGGACTTGTAACAAAGTGGATAAACTAAAAAGTTATAAAATAACTTTAAACACATTTTACCAAATTGATCAAAAAGGGCTGTTTGAAATTCGAATATAAAGCATCCATTTTATATTTTTATAAAATACTACATCTCATGAGGATTCTAAAAATGTAAGAAACTCGAAAAACCGATTTATAACAAAGGAGATACGTAATTTACAAGTTACGCGATAATAAACGCATTTATAAAAGAAATTTTATAAAAACTTTTTAAGTTTCACTTCTGATATATACAAATGGTTATTTTTCTCAAATAATACACATTTTTAGGATTCCAAAACATTAAGGATCATAATTTTATGATCAATATCGAAGGAGTTATAAGTTTACAATAATAAATACTTTTATAAAAATAATTTTATAAAAGTTACTGTTCACATCAGATATATATAATTTGAAAACATCATTCATTTGATAGAACTTTTAATTACGAAGGCGTACTCAAAAAAATCACTAAAAATGGAGTTAAAACGAATAAAATACGACATTTACGAGTTTACGACGATTAATTTTATAAAAATAATTTTATAAAAGTACATGAACAGTAAAACCCACTGTTCACCAGAGGACTCAATTGTTGAAAATGTAACATTTTGATACATCATCTTAATACGAAAGCGTGGACATAAGAAACGTAAGAAACGGACTTAAAACGATAAAGTTACGCCATTTTTACTAATGAAATATTTAAAAACGTTTTACTTTATAAATATGATTTCATAAACACAATTAGATGGTGATGTAGCTATATAGAATTATATATGGTATTAGTTAATCAAAGTGCTTAGTACTTATACGGCCTATATTTAATTAGGTTGCATTATTGTGACCCATTTTCTGTTATACTTGGATTATTCATTCACTCAAGGTGAGTTCATAGCCCCACATTTTACATTTATATTGATTTATAAGTTTTGGGGTGAGAAACATATGCATTTTTTTACAATTGGACGCAAGTGGACATTTTTTTTACATTAAGATTACGTGTTTGCCTAAGTAGCAATAACCCTCTAAGCCCATTATCATGAACTCTCAATTACTTGTTGTGAGCGTGAATGTTATAAATAGATCTATTTGGGATTGACATCCCCGTTCAGGTGAGTCATGCTCACTGTGCCGGTATGCCGGACAATGAACGTATACTATGTCGGACATAGGATGTTGCGTGTTAGAACATCATCACGGGCAATGTTGGCAATTTATATTGCAATTCATACATGTCGAGCTTCAATGTCATGAGCTTAGGGAAACGTAATCACATTTTATGATGTTTGTATTTGTTGATCCCAATGAATAGATCTTTAACTCCTTAGCTTGATGTAAGATTTAGTATCCTTGGATAAATCCAAAAATACTAAGAATGAAACTTTGAGTGAATGATATAAACTATACGGAATCTAGTTTATACCACTAAGAAGTATACTTAATGAAACAGTAAAGTATGTTTGACACATAGAAATATATAACCAACACAATAAGCTTCAATATATAAATACGATCACTCTAATGAAGTGATAGGGTTTACAACCTTGAAGCTATGAATTCTATAGAAAACTAATGATTAAAACCATAACCTAGGATCTTCTTTTATACACCTAGGAGTCCTTTACAAGATAACTACAAATCTTTTAAACTTCTATAAGATATCAACATATCTTCTAAATATATAATCTTGTACATATCTTCCTATCTTTATAGAATATATACTTTGAACAAATCCATGCATATCCCTTCATACGTCTTTTATCTTCATGCAGTCTTCAGTAGTATTAACTTCTTCTCAACAGTATTAAGTTAGTACTGGCAGTACTAACTTTTGCTCTAGCAGTACTAACCAGTTAGTACTGTTAGTTATAATATGTGTAGTACAAACTCTTTAAGCTTGGCAGTACTAAGTTGAGCTAGCAGTATAAACTTTATAGAAAACCTTAATTCCCAATAATCCTCCCCTAAACTTGTGGTTTACCTTTAAATCATCAAGTTTTATGAATTAAATCTTTTGGCTCTGAGAGGATTCTTTCAAACACTTCAAGTTCTTGGTCTTTCTACCTGATAGAAGATTTTCATTAACAGCTCATTTTCCATCTCTGAAGATTCATCCACTTGAAGTTTGTTAGCCAACATTACAGTCATAAGTGCTCTTGTCAGTGGACAATCTTTTTCAACTAGCATGAAGATGTCATGTCCTCTTTCTGTAGACACATGATGAACACCACATGTATCATACAATTTCCATTTCAGAGGATCATGCATATATCTCTGAAGCTTCCATAGTGTATCATCATCATCTGGTTCAAATAACCTCTTTAGTTCAACCCATAATACATTCTCTTTATCAATTGTAGGCTCTGTTGAACTAAACTTCTTCTTAACCAAATCCCAAAGCTTCTCCAGGTCATCTCTATCAAATCTCTTCAACATGTATTCAAAAACTTGATAGACCTCTGTATAGTTTCTAACTCTTATAATTTTCCAGTAACTTCTTGATTCTTTAGTGAAAACTTCCCAGTCTATAATTGGATATTTAACCTGTAGAGCTTCAATGTACACTTTGATGTACAGTTTTATACACTATAAAATATACTATAAAATAATATTCCACAAGAGCTATTAAGAAAATTCCCTAAGGAAAATTCACTCTCAAAAATATATATAATATAATATATAATACGTATATTAAACCGGGCAAATATGATCACCCGGGTCGTTTCCCCAATGACTAGTGAAATTGAATCCTCGTTTAAGTCCGGATTCTGATTTGAATGAGCAAATGGATGATTTGATTATCTAAAGCAACAATTAAAATGGACAATTAAAAACAATTAAACTAATACGGGAAACAAATTAAACGTGACAATTAAGCAAGTAAACTAATTTTAACCCCTAAAAATGTAAACTAAATTTCTAAACCTAAGATAAGACAAAAGAAAATTTTAGAAAAAGAAATTACTATTTTTGGCTTTTTAGATTGAAAGATATGATTATTCTAAAATTTAAACTAATTAAAAACTAACTTAGGGACTAGCTGTGTTAAAAACTTAAGGGCTAACAGGGCTAAAACATTTAACAGACAAGGATTAACTAAGAAACAATTAAAACAGAAAAATTACAAAAATGGTCCCTGAGGACCTAACCCGATAACAACCAAAGTCCTATTAAGCCCCTAAATAAGTTGAAGTTAAAATCAGCTTAAAATTCAAAACTCAAAAGACCAAAGTTGTAGAATAAGCTGGGGAGATCAACTTTAACAAAAGCACTATGGGCTGAAACTCAAAGATAAGCTCTAAAAGAGCTTCTCAATAAGCTGACCTCAGTAAGGAGGCATTTGAGCTCATTTTAACTTAAATGCTTGCACAAGGCTTGATATAAGCTCAAATTGAAAACCAAAAGCTATTCTAGATAGCTTATAATGTGTATGAACTAGAAATGATAAGCTAACTAAACAGGAAACACTAGAAGCTAACTAAATTTGGGGATCAAGTAGGCAAACTCAGGAAAAGCACTTAAAACCTCAAAAACCAAATGAGCTAAAATGCTTAAAATACCAAAATAGAAGCTGAGCTTTTAAAAACTTAATAACCTACCTCTAGACTATGAATCCAAATCATAAAAACAGTTACTACAACTTAAAATTTAAAACTTAAAGGCTAACTTCTATTACTACTGTTTTTGGCTTTTTTTTCAAATCCCCTACTTTCTTGGATAATGTGGTACAAAGAACTATCAATTCATTGAGTGTCAAACTGCCCTCATCACTTCCAAGTGATTGAACCCTTGGTTGAGATGAATCATGGGGCATAGTAGCAGGTTCCTTCTCTGCATCAAGTGTTAGTTTTGTATAGATGGTGATGTAGTTGGTGGTTGAGAGGTGGATGGAGCACTAGTAGGTATGTGATGAAGCTCAACTGGGACTGTTGACCCTTCATCCTGCTGAATTGGTCCTTAAACAAGCATGCTTGTAAATAGTGGAATGTCCATCCCAGTATAACCTTTAGAAACCCTTTTCATGTTGCTGAAAAGTTTTTGTGTGAGTGTAGGAGCAACATAAATTCTTTTGTGAGGGAGAACGTGTCTTTTGTGCTTGTTCAAAAAGATTTGGATAAATCTAGGATACATTAAGAATTTAGACTTACTATCCAAATTTTTTACCATACCTTCAAAAATCATCTTAGAAAAGTTAAAATTCCTATTTGTTGCCAAGCAAATGATAGCAGTTGCTATGTTGCTACTAAACTGCTCCCAAGGAGTCTTCTTAGGACTTAAGCAATGAAGAATAGTATGTATTAAGAATCTCCATTGAGGGGAAAAGTGACCTTTTTAGAAGGCCAACTTGTCAGAATCAGAAGCATACCCCATAAGAGCAAGTTGCTTAAAAATTTCAGTATTAGGTAGTGAACTAATACCATCAGAGTCTTCTAACTTGAGATGTATTCTAATTGATGCTTCAGTAATAGTCTTGATTCTTCCATCAATAGTAGCAGTTATCTCCATTTCTTCATTCTTTGATGTGCTTGCAGAAGCAGTCTGGCAAAACTATTGAATGAGTGAAGTCTAGATAGTAAGATTTTCAGTGAGAGCAAACTTTATGTGACTTGAGTTAAGGAAATCTACAATTTGTTGAAAACCTTCACTTCCTTCTGATTTGTTCAAGAAAGAGACCATGTTGTAGGTATCACAGAATTCTAAATTAGCCATTAGTGAGTGAGTTGAGATAAGAGTTCTGGGTTTATGTTTTTTGATGAGAATATGAGAGTTTGGTAAAGTTAATTGAGATTTTATAGAGAGAGCTTAGGGTTTTGATTTGACCGACTTAATAAGATTGAATCTTTATAAGGAAGAAATCTTATAAGAGAAAGAAATATCAAGAATTTTCCAAATCATAGACCCCTATAAGCAAGTTGTTGGTAGAAATATCTCAACGGCTATTAATTAATTGAGAAAATTCTGTTATACCTCAAACAGTACTAACGGTCACCCACGAGTACTAATTTTAGCCTAACGATACTAACTTTAAGCCCAACCATATTAACTTTACCCAGCAGTATTAAGATATGCCTGTGTTAATACAAATAATGTCTAAAAATATTATATATATTTTTTGACCTCTTAATGTTTTGATAATAACAAAATATGAAAACGTTTATGATAAAATTAAACGTTTATAAATTACTAATCATAAAATTCTATTTCTAAGATTAATCACTTAAGGTATGGATAAACAAATCATTAAACATGATTAGTGATCAAGAAAATATTTTTCTTAAACCTTACATTTCTACAAATGTGTTTTTATAAAAATATAAAAACAAAATATTTATTCATTAAAAGAAATGTTTTATTAAAAATATAAAATTTGAAATTCAAATTTTCTCCCCAAAATAGAAGGTTCTATAACAGATACAACCTTCACTACAAAAGGACAAAAAAGGGAGCGAAGTCTAGTGGCGGCCCCCTTTTAGGCCTGGCGGCCCCCTTATATATAAGGGACCGCCGGGACCGCCACTAGCAACGGTCATTTTTTTGTCCCCTATAAATACTAGGCCACCCCATCTAAAAAACAGAACCTCTTGCCACGAATTTTTTCAGATCTGTTATTCTCTCTTCTTCCTTTCTTTCTAAAACAGATATCTTAATCACTAACATATCTTGATCTTGTTTTCAAGTGATTAATTCTTTCTTCCTCCCTTCTTCTTCTTATTCTTTTAATCAAGTGCAAGAGAAGAACAATCATATTCTTCTACATACGATTTGTTATCAAGTGATCTCTCTCTTCCTCCTCAAGATCACATATCTTCATTACATTTACTTTGTATTGTTGTGTAAGTTGGATTGAGTGGAGATATTTGGGGGTTACTAGTGTAGGAGGTGCTCATATTTGGAGAAAGAATGTGTATTGGTGTGATTTGGATTGTGTGTCAATCCAAGGGTATATATCTTGTGAGTGTATAAAGACTTTGTGAAGTCTTAGATTGGTTCTAGCTAAGATTAGGACTCGACATCTACTTAAGTGTTCGAAAAGAAAGTAGCGACGTAAACGGTTATCCCTCCGCCTAAAGGGAGCTTGTTGACATAAGGTGAAATCTCAATTTGGAGTACGTCGAGGATGGAGTAGAACGAAGAGGTGCTTTCGTTTTGCGGAACCAACTATAAATCTTGGATTCATGGTTGATCGTTTTCTTTTCTCTATGCTCTTATTGTTTTGCTTACTTTCATTATATAGATATTTAGTTAGTGATTCATATTTTTGATTGATTGACATATAACTCGAATCTAATAATTTTCTAAGCAAAGTTTTAAAATGACAAATTAACCAGTAAACTATTCAACCCCCCCTCCATTAAAGCTTTCCTACAATTGGTACCAGAGCAAGTTACTCAATATCATTAAAACTATATTGTATTTTAAAAGCTTGGATCGATCTATGGATTTCGCCAAATCATCTAGAAAGCGCAAACTATGCAAAGACACCACTTTTTAAAGTGATAGTTTTATTATTAGAAAAATAGATTCGAGACATATGTTAAATCAAAAGATCTAGATCTTTGGCATGTTATTACAAATGGTGATTTTCAACCTATTATTCAAAATCCAGAAACCAAACTTGATGAGGTTGTCCCTTTTGAAAAACAAACTGATGATCTTAAAAGAAGGCTTGCGAAAAATAATGAAGCCAAAATGGTTATTTACAATGCTTTGCCTAGAAAAGAATATGAACAAATTTTCATGTGTAATACGGCAAAAGAAATTTGGAAAACTTTGTTAATCACCCATCAAGGTAATAGCCAAGTCAAAGATAATAAGATCGACCTTTTGGTTCAACAATATGAACAATTCGTCATTTCTGAAGACGAATCTATATATAGTGCTTTTGCTAGATTTAATACTATTATTACTAGTCTTAAAGCTCTTGATGAAGGTTACTCTAGTAAGAACTATGCAAGGAAGTTTCTTAGGGCTCTACATCCTAAATGGAGAGCAAAGGTCACGATGATTGAAGAGTCAAAAGACTTAACATCACTATCTCTTGATGAGCTCATTGGAAACCTCAAAGTCCATGAGATGATCATCAAGAAAGATTCCGAAATAGTCAAAGCAAAAGTTGAAAGGAAATCTCTTGCTTTAAAGGCTAAGAAAGAATCTAGTGATGAAGAGTGTTCGACTTCCGGTAGTGAGACAAAGAGTACGCCATGGCGGTAAGGAGACTTCAAAAGTTCTTTAAAAGAGAAGTAAGTAGATTCGTGAGACAACCTCGAACGACAAAAAGACCTTTCAAAGAAGCCGAGACGACAAAAACAGTAAAAGTGAAAGGAAGTGCTTTAGATGCGAAGATCCAAATCATCTTATTCGAGAATGTCCAAAGCCACCGAGAGACAAGACCAAAGATCATTTGGAGGATCTTTTGGGAGCGATATCGTAAAAAAAGATGATGAAAAGATCTAAGACGGAGACATGTCTTGTAGACGCAAGCACCAAATGAGTTATGTTCTGAATCTCTTTCCTTAGTGGAAATGAAAACTCGTCAATTGATGATTTAAGCTTTAGACAATGAATTATGATAAATTGTGCTAAATGAGTTTAATGATAATCATAAGAACAAAAGGTTAAAAGCTATTAGAAATAGTCTAGAAAATGAGCTTAGATAATTAAAAGATAGATTATCCACACTCGAGAAAAACAAAGGAGTTGATCTCGATTGTGAAAAGTGTCATACACTTAAAATTGAAAATAAAAAGCTCAAATAAGAATCTACTAGATTAAAAATTTTGAAAAGAGTACACATTGCTTGAATTTGTGAAAGCTCAGAAAAAGACGTGTTCTGATGGAGGTCCCATAATTATAGGCGGCCCCCTTAATGATCCGGCAGCCCCCAAAATAAATATGGGACCGCCCCCAGTTACACCTGGATCTGAGAAAACTATGACTTTTCAAAAATCCATTTTGGGTCCTAGACCAAAACACATAATTGTAAAGAAAGTCAAACTTCCTGTTGCTAGTGACAATGAAGTTAAATAATTCTATAAGCCATTGTCAAAACCAAGAGTTGGATTTTTGAAACCTAATTTTAGATCTAAAACTTCACCTCCTAGAAGAGTCAATAATAATTATTCTCGTCCTAAAACACCACAACTTAAAAGACACGTTGGTCGACAAAACCAACCCCATGGATTTCCCGTAACTTGGAACAACTTTCCACATCAAAGTTATATGCCATGGGAAATGTGTCTTCCATTCTCACATCCTAATTGCATCAAATGCAAGGGATGTTTGACACTAATAACTTTGGACCCATAGGATATTAGGGACCAAATGTTTGAGTTATTGTCTTATATAAATAGATATGCCTTGGAGTCGATTTGGAGCCCGATGAATGGATCAAGGATAGCGGATGTTCCAAACATATGACGGGCAACCGAAAGCTCTTCTCCATTACAAGGCATACAATGGAGGTAACATTATTTTTGGTAGTAATCTTCGCGGTAACATCATTGGCAAAGGTACGATTTCTAATGACTCTCTTAAAATAAATAATGTAGAACATGTTGATAATCTAGGATTCAACTTGCTAAGTATAGGACAAATATGTGATAATAAGTGAGAGTTTTTAATTTTTACTGAACATGTAGTGAAATCACTAAGGATGTAAAGATGAATGGTAGAGGTATTAGGTAAGAAAAGGCTTATATGTGATTAAATTAGGAAATAAGCCTAAGGATCAAATTTGTCTAGCAACGATTGATGAATAATTCACTGTTGTGGCAAGGAGGATAAGGGTCATGCAAATATGCGTCTCATTCAATCGTTAGCTTCTAAGGAATTAGTTAGGAACCTACCTAAGCTTAAGTTTGATCAATATTTTTGTGATGCTTGCAAAATTGGAAAACAAGCTCACGCTAGTCACAAAGCTAAGAATGTAGTCCCAATGACTAAATTGCCTTAAGAACTTCTCCATATGAATCTTTTTGGTCCATCCGTCCGTACTGGAGCTACGGAGAAATACGTTCCAAACTCAACCCTAGCAGAAAGTATAATGACTACTCTAGGTATACTTGGACTAGATTTCTTAAGAATAAAACCAAAGCTTTTGATCAATTTGAAATATTTAGTATGAAAATCCAAAATCAATTAGGATGTACAATAGTGTCAATAAGAACCGACCACAGTATAGAATTTGATAATAAAGTGTAATTTGGAGAGTTTTGTAATGCCAATGGTATTACTCACAACTTCTCGGCTTCACACACTCCTCAATCAAATGACGTGGTTGAAAGGAAAAATAGGACACTTCAAGAAATGAGTAGAACAATGTTGAACGAGCAATCATTACCACAAAAGTTTTGGTGTAACACCGTAGATACTTTAACATATATTCTCAACCGAATCCTAATTAGAACCATCATAGGAAAAACACCTTATGAAATCTTGAGAGGTAGGAAACATACTCTTAAGAGGTAGAAAACCTACGCTAGATTATTTTAGAGTGTTTGGAAGCAAGTGCTTCATTTTGAACACAAAAGAATACCTTATCAAGTTTGACCCAAAGTCATACGAAGGTGTCTTTTTAGGTTATTTTCAAAATAGTAAAGCCTACATCACCCTAAACAAACACACTAGGAAAGTCGAAGAATCACTTAACGTGACACTCGATGAAACTCCTCCACCCTCTAAGACATCACCCTTAGTGGATGATGACTTAGATGAAGAAGAAGCAATTAAGGTCACCGAAAAGAAAAACCTAGAAAACGACATTGTGGATGAAACTTTAGAGATCGATGAAATAGTCAACATTAAGGAATCTAGGAACCATCCATTAGAAAATGTCATAGAAAACCTTAACCAAATAACCCTTAGGTCACAAGCCCAAAACCAAAGTAACTTCTTTATCAACTATAGAACCTAAGAATGTGAATGAAGCATTAGGAGATGAAAGTTGGATAGTCGCCATGCAAGAAGAATTAAATCAATTCGTTGCTAATGACGTTTGGGAGTTAGTTCCTCAACCTAGGAATATGACAATCATAGGAACTAAGTGGGTATTTAGAAATAAGTTAGACGAGAACGGTATTGTTTCTCGAAATAAGGCTAGGTTAGTTGCTCAAGGCTACAACCAACAAGAGGGCATCGATTATGATGAAACTTATGCCCCGGTTGCTAGACTTGAGTCCATTAGAATATTATTAGCTTATGCTTGTGCCTTAGATTTTAAACTATTCCAAATGGATGTAAAAAGTGCATTCCTGAACGGTTTTATCAATGAGGAGGTATACGTGGCACAACCTCCAGGATTCATTGATTTCAAAAAACCGGATCATGTTTATAAATTAAAGAAAGCTTTATATGGTCTTAAACAAGTACCTAAAGCTTGGTATGATAGATTAAAAGCTTTCCTTATTAAACATGAATATAAAATGGGAATGGTAGATAACACTCTTTTTACTAAGAAGAAAAGTTCAAATCTCATCATTGTTCAAATATATGTCGATGACATTATATTCGGTTCGACTTGTCAAGACATGTGTGATGAATTTGCCAAAATCATGCATGACGAGTTCGAGATGAGCATGATGGGTGAACTTAACTTCTTCCTTGGATTACAAATAAAACAAATGGAAGATGGTATCTTCTTTAATCAATCTAAGTATATTAAAGAAATGCTTAAGAAATTTGGTCTAGAAGATTCTAAACCAATGAAAACCCCCATGTCCTCCGATACTAAACTCACGAAAGATGAAGAGTGTGAGTCGGTAGATAGTACCAAGTATCGAGGCATGATAGGTAGTTTATTATACCTAACGGCAAGTAGGCCCGATATCATGTTTAGTGTCTGCCTTTGTGCCCGCTTCCAAGAGGCTCCCAAAACCTCTCACCTTGAAGCGGTTAAGCGTATCTTCCGATACATTAAAGGCACTACGCACTTAGGATTATGGTATCCTAAGGGGACCGGCATAGAAACCGTAGTATATGCCGACTCTGATCATGCGGGAGATTATGTGGACCGAAAGAGCACTAGCGGTATTTGTACGTTCGTGGGATGTTGTTTGACATCTTGGTTCTCGAAGAAACAAACCGCTCTTGCTATATCCACTACCGAAGCCGAATACGTAAGCGCCGGAATCCCAACAGAACTTAACTTCTTCCTTGGATTACAAATTAATCAAATGGGATGATGGTAGTTTTTAATCAATTATGTATATTAAAGAAAATCTTTAGAAATTGGTCTAGTAGATTATAAACAATGATAAACCCATGTCCTCGATACTAAACTCACGTATAGATGTAGAGTTGAGTCGGTAGATTAGTATCAAGTATCTAGCTTGGTAGGTATTTATTATAACCTACGGCTTGTCGGCCGATATCATGTGTAGTGTCGGCCTTTGTGCCCGCTTTTATGTGGCTCACAAAACCTCTCACCTTGAAGAGGTTTTAGTTATCCTTACGATTCATTTAAAGGCAATACGCAATAGGGATTATGGTATCCTAAGGGCGGCATAGAAACCGTAGTATATGCCGACTCTGATCATGCGAGAGATTATGTGGACCGAAAGAACTAGCGGTATTTGTACGTTCGTGGGATGTTGTTTGACATCTTGGTTCTCGAAGAAAAACAAATGCTATTGCTATATCTTACTACAGAAGCCGAATACGTAATCGCGAAAAGGCATGTCAACAAGAACTATGGAGAATCAAGCTATCATCGTTACGACGTACGCTCGACCGAGTTTCCAATCATGTGGCCAACAAAGCGCGATTGACCTTAGCAAAAACTCGGTGCTAACAATCTCTTACCAAACACATGAAATTCGGTCACATTTCTTCGCGATAATGTCCAGAAAAAGGACATATATCTATCGAAAAAGTGTCGTCCGTCGACAACATCGCCGACATTCTTACTAAACCCCTTAAACGTGAATCGTTTAACTATCTACGTCTTGGTTTAGGAATGATGGAACACATTCTATAAATCATATAAGTCCGCTTCTCCTTCTTCTGTCTTAATTCTAGTTCGTGTTCTACTCCGTGTCTTAACAACTTAAATACTTCATCCGAAGTACTTTAAGCACCTTTAATTTGCGAAATGCAAATTAAAAAGTCACCTCTCTTCGCAATTTTTTTGTCAAAATCAAGTTAAAAAACGTAGCCTGAGGGCGGCCCCCATATAGGAGGCCTCCCAATATATTTGGGATCGCCATGAGATATGGGACTGCCATCAGGAAATCAAAAATATGAACACATAAACAAAAAAAAATCAAACCACGAAAACAAACACTCCCCTTCGTGCTGCAAGTGACGGAAACGCACAATAACCCACCCAAAACTCAAATCCAACCATTAAAACATCAATTGAAGATCAAATCAACACTAATAATCAATCATAACATCACAAAGATCATCAATTGTAAGTCATTTCATCTATTTTCTTTCAGTTTGAGTCTATGGTTCATCATGAACACCAAAAATCAAAATTGGGGATTTTCTATTTTTCTTCCAATTTTGTTCAATTAGAACTACTAGGATACAATGTACAACGAATATGCTTCCCGAAGACATAGGATTTGTACATATTAGTGAGTTTGTAGAAAAATTAATTTTGAACTAAAACCCCAATTTTATTTTTCAAATCACTCACGTTAGGAACACAATAAAATTTGTTGTTATGCATTGGCAATACAACCTAAAAATGTTTTCAAACACATGCATAATGATCTCATGAACAAATTTCAAGATACATAATTCATATGTATTTTTCGACTTGTTTGGATGAGCAAAATCAAATTAAGGAGCGTTTGGGTTAACTCTTAGGATTTTATTTCTAGGTCGAGTTAATCGTTACTCCACATTTGTTGCATATAGGTACACACTAGGCACTAACTCAAAACATAAAAACAAGTATAAATGATTAATATATGGGCTTGTTCATGATCTTCTAGGTAACAATGCCTCGAGCTACCGGTCTAGATCATCAAAAGACAAGAAACTACATACCCTTAATATCAAATGAGTTTAGTCAACCTTTGCTAAGCACAATGGCAAATCTTAAAAAACGGTATTTTTATGAGGGAAAGGTATGAGTCATATTCGTGCTAAGTTTGAGTCAATCGGCATTGATTGTTTGTTAGACATTAACGAACAAATTGTACCTCGTTTTGTTCTTGAGTTTTATTGTCAACTCACTTTTACCTATAATACTAAGGGTCAATTTGTTGTCAACTTTATCATTCAAAATAAGTCATTCTCCCTCACTCTTGAGGAATTCAGTCAAATTCTAAAAATTCATTCAAAGGTCAAGCCTCTACCACTGAAATGTGGTCTCTTGACCATTTGTCAGTAAGCGTTCCAAGTAAAGGTCTTTATAAAACTAAACCTCCATCTCCAAGAGTCATTAAGTCTCTTATCCAAATTCCATGACAAGGTCAAGAAACTCGTACCAAAAACAAGAAAACCATTGTCGTAGGTGAAAACGAAATTTTAACCCGAGAGATTCAAACTCACATGAAACCTTGGTTTGAGATTATTCGTGAAAACGCCATCTGTCTAGGAGGACATAGGGATCATGTCTCCGCTTGTCTTTGTCACATGCTTTATTGCATTGAGACATCCACTCCTTATAATCTAGCATTTTTCATTCTCAAAAGAATGGAAAAGACTCGATTCAAACCAAATGAACTCTTACCTTATGGTATGCTCTTGACTAGGTTATTCAAACATGTCGTGTCCGTCTCTCCTGATCTAGCTTTTGATCATTATATCTCACATGATCGAGCCATGCATCCGCTCGCTCCTCATTACGAGCGAAAGACACGAGCGGATCGGGGCAAGAAAAGACCTCGTGAGCCAAATGCTAGCTCCTCCTTCTCCACTCTAAATCATCCATCGTCATCTCATCCATTGGATGATTCCACTGATGAAAATGATGACGAATCTTCTCATTCCAATCCTTTCTCTCCATCTCAAAACATTTCTTCCTCGTCAAATAATGTCTCTAGAGTTCATCAAAACCCTCCTCATGAAAGTCATTACTTAAACACTTATCTCTTCGAGACTATTAATCTTCAAACTCAACAAAGAGATGCTCACCAGGAAGGGTTAAGGTCAATTGGACAAGCTCTCAAGAACATGATGGGTGGAAAACGAAAATGAACGTGTTCACACAACTACTATGACACTATTATTATTATTATTATTATCTCTCGTGTTTAATACACTATATTTCTCTATTATTAGGACTAGGAGTGGCAAATTTTAATTTGCATTTGACTTGGATAATATTCTACATTCTATCATCTTTCTATGACTTGCAAATTTTATGATTATGACATGAGATGAAATGCCACTACTTGCTAAATGATTTATATGTTAGAATAGAACTACATATTATTGCTTGAACTAGTTGATTCTTGAATATTGATAGAAGCCGAAATCACTAGACTTATGAAAAAGAGAAAACTGGAAATCTTCTTGTCTCCAGAAAATGGCCCCCTTATATACCAGGTGGCCCCCGAATATATTTGGGACCGCCAGGTGATATGGGACCGCCACCATGAGGGAAAAAAGATTTTGAATTTACCTCTTTTTCTGTATCTTGACCCTCCTGCCTACATCCTCAAGCTGTCATTTCCCAGATTGGCTAAACCATATTTGGCACTCTCTTCTTCCTAAACCATGCTTTGCCACTTTATCCAATCTTCCTCATTATTTAATCATCCAAATTTCATACTTCATCACCATTTTCATCTCCCTCAAATCTCACTCCTTCTTCATCAATGTCTTGCTCAAACCACCACTCCAACCTCTCTAGAAAACCAAGGATGTCAGTTAGACAAGTATGGAAACGCAAACCATCCACTCCAAAATCATCCCCTCCTTCCCAAAATGACTCACTTCTTCCTCCTCCAAGAGTCAACTTACAATCTCATTCACCACCATCCTACAATCCCTTAAGAGATTAAATGATTAACCAACTTCACAACATTTCCACCATTCTTGATTCACACACTAATCCATCCAATGCCTACATTCATGCATCACCTTCACCACCACCACTACAAATTCATCCTCCTTCTTATGCTCAAGTTGAATTTCACTCAATTTTTTGTCATTGTTGCAAGTTTTCTAGACACCAATTCCATGCTTTGAGAAATGAAATCAACTTCATTCACTATCTTCTAACCCGTCCCCTCTCTCCAACCCGTATCTTTCCAAATCATGTTTCACCAACTCCTTCTTTTTCCCTCTTTAATTAATCATTACTACATGATTAATCTTTTTAAATAATTGTTCTTTTATCTTTTGATTACGGCATCTTCTACCTTTCAAGAATCGACTAGTGTAGATCTATGTCTTATTATATCTTTATGATTATCTACTTTCTATTGTAATGATTCATACAACTGTTGTATGAATGTGTCTTAGCTCTTATTAAGATCTAGTTTTTAAATTTTATGTTGAATGTATTAGTTGGATGTGCTAGTGTATGAGTTTCTTGTTGGTTGAATGAAACTCTTCTTTTGTTAAATTGAATACAGTGTGTTAACTTGAAAGATATTTGTCTTGCACTTGTACTTCTAACCTTGTTTTGTAGCACACAATCTTCGTAAGATCGATCCCTTGGTGCCCCAAACAAGGGGGAGCATACATCAAGGGGGAGTATTGATATCGTCGATTTCTTTCTTCCTTCAACAACTCGACGATCATTCTTTTTGAATTCAACAAAACGGGAGAGAAATGAAACATAACTCATTTAATAATTTAACATCTTTAATTTTATTTAAAATGAGTTTATATTTTGTCATCATCAAAAAGGGGGAGATTGTTAATACAAATAATGTCTAAAAACGTTATTTATATTTTTCGACCTCTCAACGTTTTGATAATAACAAAATGTAAAAACGTTTACAATAAAAATAAACGTTTACAAATTATTAAATGTAAAATTTCATTTCTAAGATTAGTGATCACTTAAGGTATGGACAAACAAATTAATTAAGCATGATTAGTGATCAAGAAAATATTTTTCTCTTAATCCTCACTTTTAATTCTACAAAAGTATTTTCTCAAAAATACATTTACAAAATATTTTCTAATTAAAATAAAAGTTTTATTAAAAACTTAAAATTTGAAATTCAAATTTTCCCCCCAAAACGGAAGCTTCTACACCAGATACAACCTTCCCCACAAAAAGACAAAAAAGGGAGCGGAGTCTAGGCGGCGGCCCCCTTATATATAAGGGACCGCCGGGACCGCCCCCAGAGAGCCGTTGGGATTCCCTGCCTATAAATACTGCTCCATTCCCAGCAGAAAAATATTCCTCTTTGCACGAAATTTTTTAGTCTTTTCTTTCTCTCTCTAAACCTTCTTTCTCTCACTAAAACTCTTGATCACTAACATACTTAGATCTTGTTTCAAGTGATCTAATCTCTTCTTCTCATCTCTTCCCTCTCATTCAAGTGCAAGAGAAGAACACTCGTATTCGTCAAGAAACGAAGTGTTAATTAGTGATCTATCCTCCTTTCTTCTAAGTACCAAAACTCTATTGTATTTATCTTGTGTATTTGTGTGATTCGGATATTGTGTAGATCCGATAGTGTAGATCTTGTGAGTGTGTATATCTTGTGAAGTGGTAGATTGGTTCTAGCTAAGATTAGGACTCGACATTTAGCTTAGTATCGGAAAATAACGTAAGCGACGTGTAAACGGTTTTCTCCGCCTAAAGGGAGCTTGTTGACATAGTGAAATCTCGAGTCGGATACTCGGGGAGTGGAGTAGGGCGAAGAGGTGCTTCATAGCCGAACCACTATAAAATCTCGGTGTCTTGGTTTGGTTGTTTCTCTCCTTATCTCTTTACATTATTATTGTTGTTATTTAGTTTTCGTTTAGATAGTTATTGCTTGTTCATATTGTGATTTGATTGAACATATAACTCGAATCTATACATTTTTAAAAGTAAACTTTTAAACTATAAAACAAATGTGTAAACTATTCAACCTCCCTTCTAGTTTCTACACGTTTAATTAATTCAGGGTTGGTAATTCTGTGCATAAATCCTGAGATTTTCATGCATTCTGGAGCTCTCTTCACATCCCTGTATTCGAGCTTGTATCTCCGCACAAACTCTTTCATGGATTCCCCATCTCTTTGCTTGATGTTATGAATTTTGATCGGATCTTTGATGTACTTCTTCTGCTGGAGGTAGTTCTATAGGAATGCTTTCTTTAAGTCATCATAACTATCAATGGATTCCTGAGGAAGGTCATCAAACCATACTCGTACGTTTTCGGTGAGTGTGGAATTAAACATATGACACCACGTTGGCATCGCCTAACGTTTCGTCTTTGCGGCCGCCTGGAAGATTTTTAGGTGATCTTCTGGGTCTTCACTTCCGTCATATGTCTTGATGTGACTAGGTATTCGGGTTTTTGGAAAATCAAAGTAACGGATCTGGGGTGTGAAAGGATATGTTTCCTCACATACCCATGGTTAGGACAGATCATCCTCCTTAATATTTGACTTCTGACTTTTTGATCTTGACTTCCAGTGTCCTCCTGCACTGTCTTCCCCTTCGGACAGCGCTTCCGTCCTGCGAGAGGATTCTCTTTTGTTATTATTTTTCTTAGAAGCAGATTATGTTCCTCTTGAGCGGGAACTTTGGTAACAACTTTCAGTAGCTCTGCGGCTGTTGTAGTACGAATGATGCCTTGAATCGTTCGAGTATGCGGACATACCCTTCTCCTTGTCTCCTAGCCTGTGGAACACACCTTTCTCCAGCCTTTAAACACCGTCTTTCTTTCCGGACCTCTCTTCCTTAGTGATTCAGATCGGTCGCGTCTTGGTTCAGGGCTTCCGGATACACTGCGGACATATTTAGATCCGAGCCTTTTTCTGAGGTCCCTTCTTTTGCTTGGTGTCCCGGACTCGGAGTGCTGCGAAACCTCGTCGAAGTTAAGACGGGCTTTTACTGCCTTGGGATTTTCTTGCTGTACCTTTTCTTGGTGTATTTTCTCAGCTAGGATTGGCAACAACTGGTTGTAATGCTTGTTACAATATTCCCTAAGGGCTGCGTCGGACGCGGGCCCATTCAGATTTTCTTTTGATATTTCTTTTCCCTTTCCTACCGTGTTCCGTACGGCAGACGTGGGTGCGGTAGGAGAGGGGCCTGAATGTGTGCTCATGGTGAGTATTTTTAGGAATGTAGTTATGTACTAGATCCCACGGATGGCGCCAACTTGTTAGTACAAAATATGTCACGGGTTACGAGACGGATCTGGGACGCTTATTGGGTTGGGCCAATAGGCTATTGATGGATTGAATCTTGTACTAAACAGAGTAATTGAGATAAGTTCCTGCACAAGTGAAGGTAAACCGTTAGCCTTACCGTGGGGACGGATCCCACAATTAGACTCCGGTGTGAGAGTAAGAAATCATGTTGTCAGAGGTGTATGTCAGAGAGAATTGTGTACCTTATGGTGTCTCAGAGGACTCCTATTTATAGGGGAGTTTAGTACTAGGGTTTCCTGGTATTTCGCCCATAATTGTAGTGGCCAGAGTGGGACCCTTGTCGGGGAAGGGTCTGCTGTAATCGTGTATGCGGACGCGGGTTCCCTTCTGTGGATGTCAACTGATCTATGGATTGTCTTGCGGAAGTCACATGCGGTATATCCGCGTCCGCTTTGCTGTATTCAGGCCGTGCTAGTATGGCACTTGGCTTATATCCGGCCCGTTATGCTTATTATTCATTTGATTGGGTCGGGGCCCAAATGTGATGGTACGGCTCAGGCCCAAAAGCATGGCTTATTGACCGATCTCCATTCATGTGGGGGATTGTTGGAAAATTTTAGTGAAAAATGTGTTTTCACTAATTTTGGACATAGATACACGTTGCATACGTTGCCATAAACCTCACAAACCATTATTATGGTTCTTAGTACTGGAACAAAACATTGTAATTAAGCATTAGCAGCGTATATAATATGATCTTAGGAGAGGGTCCCCGCACTTTTTACTTTAACTCCTTTATGGCCTTCCCAATTAGGTCACTTAACTTGTCTGGCAATTACTAGATCTGGAATATAAATTGTTCTTTGAACCTTAAGTTCATAAACATTATAGGTGTTAGAATCACATTCTATTATCTAAATTCATTTTTCTAAATTCCCTCGCTGCTCATTCTCCCCCTGAATGAATTATCACTCTTAAAACATCCTATTTTGTGCGTTGTGGTGATTTAACAGTAAAACCTAAAATCTCAACAAATTTGAAACTAAAACCAAAATACCATAATGCATGAAGAGATACCATAAAAGCTTAAATAAAAATTTCATTTAAAAGTTAAATTATACAAAATGCGAACATGTGACAAATAAAAATTTTTGTAAGATTAAAATACCTTATGCTATACAATAAAAATAATTAAGTATTTATAGATATAGTGTATTTAAATGCCGAAAATTAATAAAATTTATTATTTAATATAATACAAATTAAAGAAATAAATATATAAATACTAAATCAATTTATTGGCAATATTAAAATCTGATTTAATTATTTTGGAAAGAGCCCCAAAAACTTCTGCCTAGAATACTTTATGTAATATCTTTTATTACAATTTAATTTGATTAAAACTCTAAAAACAAATTTCCAAAACCCTAATAAAATAAGAGACGGCTACCAAGAGAATTTTTACAAAGGCAATCACGATTTTTCTAGGGTGTTTTGAAGAGCAAGGAGTGTGGGAAAAATAGTGGGAAGTTTGTAGAAGGCTGGGGTTCGAATCTTGGTGTTTGATTTGGTTCGAAAATCTCCCAAATACGGATTCTATAACTTCATAAAATTATATCCAAGATCATCAAAGGTATTTTAACTAACTTAATTTCAATCATATTAAGTCATGTATAAAGAAATCATAAGAAAAATTATCAATAGCATGTTATTTTGGAATTTATTAGAATCGAATCCATATTGAAACCCTAATTTAAGGAAGTTTTGTAATCGGCATGGAAAAGGTTGAAAAATTGATTAATATTATTTTTATAGGGGTTCTATATATCATGTAAATCTCAGATAAATTGTTGGACAAAATTTTATGAAAGATTGAGAAATAATTATATTGGGGATTTCCTATTTTGCCTAATTCGAATTAAAGGAAAAAAGGAAATAAGAGCGAAATTGGGGTTAGGGTTTTTTCTAATTTACCCCCCCCCTCCCAGGTTTAATTTAAGTCTAAGTATTTGTATAAAAAGTTTGTTGGAATTGGAGAAAGAATTAAATTAGGTTTTTGGGACTTAATTGTTTTAGCCGAATTTTTGATAAAAGATAGAGGGGGTAGTTTTGAATTTCAAAACTATTGGGGTTGTGTTTTGACATGTTATTATATATGTTATAATCGATAAAAATAAGTTGGGGGTTATAAACATGTTCATTTTTGATAAGTGTAATTGTTGGATTAAACATGAGTTAATTATGTATAAATTGTAATTAAAAAGTAATTAATTAAAATGGAGGGACTAAAAGTGTAAATTCTGAAAAAGTATGAAGGTCTGGTCATTTCTTAATATATCAAGTTAGTGAATTTTCATATTGAATCTATACAGGGATTGTTTATGATAATTGTTTGGGATAATTTAAAGCAAGATATTGATTTGAATTAATTAGTAAACTAAAAGGACTAAATATGTAAATTATGTAAAATTAAGGGTTTGACTTGTAAATACATAAAATGGAAGGTATAACCTGGAATAAAAATGGTAAAAGCGGGGGGGGTGGAGTAGAATTTACACGTTTTAAGACCTTTGAAATTTGTTGATTTGGCACGAGTTTAAACCCTATAGGGACGGTGTGGAGGAGGAGTAGTCATATTTAAACCCTAAACTTGAAAGTTGACGGTTAGAGTGCGTGCCTGAGGAGGAGGCTGGATCCACAAAATAATTAATAGAATCTCAAGTGGATGAAATTACTAGAGTTAGGGATTACCAACTAAAAAAGAGAGGGAGAGTGGGGCGATAGAGAAAGGGGGTTTTACTGTGTTTATTTTTGTAGTGGGAGAGGTTTTGAGAGAGGTATTTGGCGATTTCTGCCTTTTTTTGGGGATAATTAGATGGGCTAAGTTCACGGAGGGGGCGGGAGGGGGGAGGTTTAAATATAATGTGGGGAGGTGTCGAAGGCGCGGGTAGGGAGGTTATTTTATTTTAGGGTGTGGAGGGTGAGTGTGGGAGTAGATGAGGGAGGTGGGAGGGGGTGGGAGGGAGTGGGTTAGAAACTTTACCATTTTTAGTAAATTTCTATTGTTTACATAACTTCCTTTTTAGTATCTTTATTTACATATATCATCATCTTTCCATTTTTAGTAACTTCATTTTTATTAGGTACCAATATTAGTAAATCACATTTGAGATTCTATAACGAATCTTGGATCGTAAACGGAGCGAAAAACGAGAGACCAACAATAAAACTATTGTACAGGGTTAAATGACCAACATACCAAAATTTAGGGAATAAAATGCCAAATCAACAAATTACAAGTTTAAAAGAGTAAAATAACAAAGATATAACCATTTTATACAAGGATATGACCTTACCCTAATAGTAATTACAAGTCAAACCCTAATTTTAAACAAAATTTAACAATATTTAAGTCCTTGATAGTATACAAAATTAATTAAACCATAACTTTAATTATCCAAAATTAACAAAAAAACAGATACCCTTTATATAATCCAAATAAGACAAATCAAACTTTATATATTAAGAAAAGACCAGACCTTATACTTTTCAGATTTACACTTTTAAAGGTTCCCTCCATTTATAATTATTTACTTTCTAATTACAATTTCATACATAAATAACCATGTTAATTATCCAAAATAATATCAAAATGACATATTAAATACCCCCCGATACATATTTTTTATCAGATTATAACAAATATAATAACATGTCTAAAACAAACCCCAAAGTTTCTGAAAATTACAAAACACCCCCTCATATCTTTTAATCCCATTTCGGCTAAACAATTAAGTCCCAAAACCCTAATTTAATTTTTCCCCAATTCCAACACACTTTTTATACAATACTTAGCACTTAATAAACCTGGGAAAATTAGAAAAACCCTAACCCCAATTCGTTTCTTTCCTTTTTTTCTTTAATTCGAATTCGGCAAACATAGGAAATCCCCAAATAATTATTTCGAATCTTTCTAAAATTATTCCAACAATTTATCTGAGATTTACATGAAATAGAACCCTATAAAAATATATAATCAATTATTCAACCCTTTTCCATGCCGAAATACAAAACATCCTTAAAATTAGGGTTTCAAATATGATTCGATTCTAATAAATCAAAATAACGAATGCATGATAAATTTTCCTTATGATTATAACTGACTTAATATGATGAAATTAAGTTTAAAAATACCTATTGATGATCTTGGAATATATATAATGAATTTATAGAATCCTATTGGGTGAAATTCGAACCAAATCAAACACCAAGATCGAACCCAGCCTTCTACAAACTTTCCACTATTTTTCCCACACTCCTTGCTCTTCAAAACACCCAAAAAAATCGTCTTGCCTTTTGTAAAAAATTTTTGGTCCCCCCGCCTCATGATTTAAATAGGTTTTGGAAGAAATTTTTTTTTTAGAGTTTTAATCAAAAATAAAATGTAAAAAAGATATACTTAAAGTATTTTAGGCCGAGATTTTTGGGGCTTCAAAATAATTAAATCAGATTTTTAAATCAGCCAAAAATTATTTAGTAAAATATTCATATATATTTGCTTTAAATTTGTATAAATAAATACATTAATATTAATAATTTTTCGGCATAAATACATATAAATAAAATATTAATATTTTTCTTGTATAACATAAGGTATTTTAATCTTACAAAAATTTTATAATTGTCACATGTTGCATTTTTATAATTTCTAACATTTAAATGAAATTTATTTAAGCTTTTATGGAATTTTCTTGCATTAGGGGTATTTTGGTAATTTCACATTTGTTGAGATTTTTAGGTTTTACAGTAAATCACCACAACGCACAAAATAGGATGTTAAGAGTGATAATTCATTCAGGGGGAGAATGAGCAGCGAGGAATTTAGAATGAATTAAGATAATATGAATGTTGATTCTCACACTAATGAATATGAACTTAAGGTTCAAAGAACAATTTATATTCCAGATCTAGTAATTGCCAGACAAGTTAAGTGACCTAAATGAAGTGACTAAGATCATATATACGCTGCTAATGCTCTAATTACAATGTTTGTTCCAGTACTAAGAACCATAAAATGGTAGTGAGTCTATGGCACGTATGCAACGTGATAGACTAATCGACTCTAATTAAAATCCTCAAATGAATTAATAAAATGGAGCAAGAAAGTTAAGATGGTTGAATTGAGGTAATAAAGACCCCATAATAATCTCTTAAAGAGACACTAGACATGAAGGTAATTAAAAAACCCCGGGTACGTGAAAAACTATGAGATCTCAATAAATGATATAATGCGATGTCTAGTAGAATATGGAATCGAAAAGTAATGAATCAACGTCGATAGTATTATATAAGATAATGGCCATGGTAATGATTATGTAAATAAATAAATAGCGCTATAATCATGGCGAGGATCAGGGTAGAATACCTGCAGGAAGTGCATGTGTTTAAATGAGCGGCCAAAAGATGTAAAGACGTAAAGAAAAAAAAAAGTATTGAAGTCTACAAGTGACGAGACAAGTTATAAAGAACATTTCACATGTGGTGGGAACAAATAAATGCATTAATTTTAATATGTCTGGCAGATAAAATAAGAAATCAGATATGCGTCAAAAGATAAATGAATTAGAGCTCTAGTAATGTTGAGATTTTAGCACTGGATATAAAATGTATGAAGCATGCTAGTGAATTTTAATGCTTAAGCATATAAGAGAAGTTCTTGAGAACACTACTTGATTGTATTGAATTAATTATGTTTTGGGCATATGTGTTATAAAATCACATTGGTGTGCCAAATAAAGAATTTTAACATATGATACTTTATAAAGAGATGGATTTGGATATGTTTTAAGTTTCATAAAATTTAATTTAAGTGATTGTACAAAAAATTGATTGAATGCATAGAAATTGAATTTGAAACAAGAAAAAGTTTGTCTTAGTTATGAAATTAACATCTTAAGGATGAAATCTATGTGCATCATCAAAGACAAAGTTATATCTTTATATGGATAAACAACTCTCATGTTTATGAGGTCACATGATGTTGGAAAGACTCCCTTGATTTATAAAGATGATGATCACAATATCGATTTAGATATGTCATACTAAAATGTGTATGAACCATTAAATTTTCGCTAGTGGTCATACATGGTGTTGGTAATGAATAACTTGTAAAGTTCGATGATATACTTGAATGAGATGTATGACGTATGGATATGCGAACAACATGTGTAGAGAATATTTATTCACTTGATTCTATCAAGACATCATTAATGTGTCATTATCAGAGACAAAATTGAGCTTAAAGTTGAGTGATCAACAGGAGGTGATAGAACATACCGTTGCACATCTTTTTCTCCCTTGACCATGGTTTTTTCCCCACGGGATTTTTCGGCAAGGTTTTTAATGAGGCAACATCCTCGAGCGTAAAAAGGATTTATGTACTCTTTTTCCTTTACTAGATTTTTGTCTCACCGGGTTTTATCTAGTAAGGTTTTAACGAGGCATATTACTCAAATGGACATCCAAGGGGGAGTGTTATGGATAAATATGAAATGGATGTCTATATATTTTAATATTGGTAGTTATCTTATTAGAATTGTATCTACTCCATCTTGTGTTTATATATAAATACCTCCATTGTGAGATGAATAATAAAATTCTCCATTCTCTCTATCTTCTTGTTTATTGTTCTTTACGTTATTGTTTCACAACAGAAATATATATTTTTTTGTCAATAAAATGGGTATTAAAAGGGTATTATTTGTATCTTAAGGTTAAGACGTAAGGGTACCAATTACCTTTTTGGTTATATCCTTTTGTCAGTTTCTTAAACAAATTTTATAAAACATAATAAATTGGTTTTGACTAAAAGATTTTTGTGAAAACTATAAGGGGGGGTTGAATAGTTTACACGTTTGTTTTACGGTTTAAAAGTTTACTTTCAAAAATGTATAGATCCGAGTTATATGTTCAATCAAATCACAATATAAACAAGAAATACCTATCTAAACGAAAACTAAATAACAATAATAATAATGTAAAAGGATAAGGAAAGAAACAACCAAACCAAGACACCGATATTTTATAATGGTTCGGCTACGAAGCACCTCTTCGCCCTACTCCACTCCCCGAGTATCCTACTCGAGATTTCACTATGTCAACAAGCTCCCTTAGGCGAAAAACCGTTACACTCGCATACCGTTATTTTCCGACACTAAGCTAAATGTCGAGTCCTAATCTTAGCTAGAACCAATCTACCACTTCACAAGATATACACACTCACAAGATCTACACTATCAGATCTACACAATATCCGAATCACACAAATACACAAGATAAATACAATAGAGGTTTGGTACTTAGAAGAAGAGAGGAGAGATCACTAATTAACACTTCGTTTCTTGACGAATACGAGTGTTCTTCTCTTGCACTTGAATGAGAGGGAAGAGATGAGAAGAAGAGATTAGATCACTTGAAACAAGATCTAAGTATGTTAGTGATCAAGAGTTTTAGTGAGAGAAAGAAGGTTTAAAGAGAGAAAGAAAAGACTGAAAAATTTCGTGCAAAGAGGAATGATTTTCTACTGGGAATGGAGCAGTATTTATAGGCAGGGAATCCCAACGGCTCTCTGGGGGCGGTCCCGGCGGTCCCTTATATATAAGGGGGCCGCCAGGCCTATAAGGGGGCCGCCGCCTAGACTCCGCTCCCTTTTTTGTCTTTTTGTGGGGAAGGTTGTATCTGGTGTAGAAGCTTCCGTTTTGGGGGGAAAATTTGAATTTCAAATTTTAAGTTTTTAATAAAACTTTTTATTTTAATTAGAAAATATTTTGTAAAAGTATTTTTGAAAAAATACTTTTGTAGAATTAAAAGTGAGGATTAAGAGAAAAATATTTTCTTGATCACTAATCATGCTTAATTATTTTGTTTGTCCATACCTTAAGTGATCACTATCCTTATAAATTAAAATTTAACATTAATAATTTGTAAACGTTTATTTTTATTGGTAAACAATTTAACATTTTGTGTATTATCAAAAACGTTGAGAAGTCAAAAATATAAATAACGTTTTTAGACATTATTTATTAACAATCTCCTCCTTTTTTTATGATGACAAAATATAAACTCATTTTAAATAAAATTAAGATGTCAAATTATTAAATTGAGTTATGTTCCATTTCTCCCCTATGTGTACGAATCAAAAAGAATGATCGTTGAGTTGTTGAAGGAAGAAAGAAATCGACGATATCAAGACTCCCCCTTGATGTATGCTCCCCCTTGTTTGGGACACCAAGGGATCGATCTTACGAAAATTGTTTTGCTGCAAAACAAAGTTAGAAGTACAAGTGCAAGACAAATATCTTTTAAGTTAACACATTGTATTTAAATTAACAAAAGAAGAGTTTCACTCAACCAACACGAAACTCATACAATAGCACATCCAACTAATACATTCATTATAAAATTTAAAACTAGATCTTAATAAGAGCTAAGACAAATTCATACAACATTTGTATGAATCATTACAATAGAAAGTAGATAATCATAAAGACGTAATAAGGCATAGATCTACACTAGTTAATTCTTGAAAGGTAGAAGATGCCGTAATCAAAAGATGAAAGAACAATTGTTTAGGAAGATTAATCATGTAGGAATGATTAATTAAAGAGGAAAAAAGAAGAGGTTGGTGAACCGATGATTTGAGGGATACGATTTGGAGGGATGGGACGGGTAGGAGATAAGTGAAATGAAGTTTGATTTCATTTCTCAAAGAAATAGAAATGGTGTCTATAAAACTTGCACCAATGACAAAAACTTGAGTCAAATTCAACTTGTGCATGAGAAGGATGATGAATTTGTGGTGGTGGTGGTGAAGGTGATGCATGAATGTAGGCATTAGATGGATTATTATGTGAATCAAGAATGGTAAAAATGTTGTGGAGTTGGTTAATCATTTGATTTCTTAAGAGATTGTAAGATGGTGGTAAAGGATATTGTAAGAAGACTCTTGTAGAAGAGGAGAGAGATTCAGATTGGGAAGGAGGTGATGATTTGGAGTGGAAGGTTTTGCGTTTTCATACTTGTCAAACCGATATCCTTGGTTTTCTAGAGAGTTGGAATGGTGGTTTGAGCAAGACATTATAAAGAAAGAAGTGAGATTTGAAGAGATGGAGATGTGTGGTGAAGTATAAAGTTGAGGTTGATTAAATAAAGAGAAAGGATTGGATAAGTGGCAAAGCATAGTTTAGGAAGAAGAGAAAACCAAGATATGGATATCCAATCTGGGAAATGACAGCTTTATGATGTTAGTAGGAGGGTCCAGATACAGAAAAAGAGGTATAACTCGAAATTATTCTTATTCCCTCCTGTTGGCTGGTCCCATAATCACCTTGGCGGTCCCCAAATATATTGGGGTCCCGCCGATATAAGTGGGCCCGTATATCTGGAGACGGGAAGATATCCAGTTTTTCTTTTTTTTTCCTTAGTGCTAGTGATTTTGGATTCTACCAATATTCAAGAATCAACTAGTTCAAGTAATAATATGTAGTTCTATTCTAACATACAAATCATTTAGCAAGTAGTAGCATTTCATCTCATGTCATAATCATAAAATTTGCTAGTCATAGAAAGATGATAGAATGTAGAAGATTATCCAAGTCAAATGCAAATTAAAATTTGCCACTCCCTAGTCCCACAAATAATAAGAAATATAATGTCTTAAACTCGAGAGATAAATAATAATAATAATAATAATAATAATAATAATAATAATAATAATAATAATAATAATAATAGTGTCATAGTAGTTGTGTCAACACGTTCATTTTCGTTTTCCACCCATCATTTTCTTGAGAGCTTGTCCAATTAACCTTAACCCTTCCCGGTGATCATCTCTTTGTTGAGTTTGACGATTAATAGTTTTTTGGAGAGATAAGTGGTATAAGTAATGCCTTTCATGAGGAGGGTTTTGAGGACTCTAAGACATGAACTTGACGAGGAAGAAATGTTTTGAGACGGAGAGGAAGGGTTGGGATGAAAAGATTCATCATCATTTTCCTCGATGGAATCATCCAATGGATGAGATGAAGATGGATGATTTAGAGTGGAGGAGGAGGATGAGCTAGCATTTGACTCACGAGGTCTTTTCTTCCCCATCCCCATCGTGCTCGTTGTCTTTCGCACTAAGAGGAGCGAGCGTATGCATGGCACGATCATGTGAAGATATGATCAAAGGCAATCTCAGGAGAGACGAGGGCCACGACATGTTTGAATAACTTGGTCAAGAGCATTCCATAAGGCAAGAGTTCCTTTGGTTTGAATCGAGTCTTTCCATTCTTTAGAGAATGAAAAATGCTAGTAATAAAGGAGTGGGAAAAAAATAGTCTCAATCAATAAAGCATGTGCCAAAGACCAAGCGAGACCATGAACCCTAAGTCCTCCTAAGACAAAATGTTTTTTTTCACGAATAATATCAACCCAAGGTTTCATATGAGTTTGAATCTCTCGGGTTAAAATTTCGTTTTCACCTACGACAATCATTTTCTTATTTTTGGTACGAGTCTCTTGACCTTGTCGAGGAATTTGAATAAGAGACTTAATGACTCTTGAAGGATCAAGGTAGGTTTTTATAAAGAACTTCTACATAGGAACACTTTAGTAACAAATGGTCAAGAGACCACATTTTCGGTGATTAAGGCAGACCTTTTGAAGGGATTATCAAATTTGACCAAATTCCTCAAGAGTGAGGGAGAATGACTTATTTTGAATGACGAAGTTGACAACAAATTGACTCTCATTGATAATATGGTAAAAGTTAGTAGAAGTAAAACTCAAGAACCAAGCGAGGTACAATTTTTTCGTTAAAGTCAAAACAAACAATCAAAGCCGATGACTCAAAACTTAGCACGAATATGACCATATTATTTAAAGTTTGGACTTACAATTCCTCCCTCATGAAAATAATCATTTTTCAAGGATTTGCCAGTTGTGTTTACAAAGGTTGACTTAACACATTTGAAAATAATGTTAAGTAGTTTCTTCTCTTTTGATGATCTTAACCGGTAGCTCGAGCATTAGGTTTACCTAGAAGAACATGAACACACCCAAATGATTAATCATTTGTACTTGTTTTTATGTTTTGAGTTAGTGCCTAGTGTGGGCCTATATGCAACAAATATGGATTAACGATTAACTAGACCTAAAAATAAAATCCTAAGAGTTAACCCAAACGCTCCTTAATTTAATTTTGCTCATCCAAACAAGTCAAAAAATACCTATTAATTAAGTACTATGAAATTTGTTCATGAGATCATTATGCATGTGCTTGAAAAGCGTTTTTGGGTTTGATATACATGGCATAACAACAATTTTAATTATTTCCTAAACGTGAGTGATTTTAAAATAAAATTGGGGTTTTGGTTCAAAATCCAAATTTTTTCAACAAATTCACTAATGTATGCAAATCTTATATCAACGGTGAAGCATATTTAATTATACATTGTATCCTATACTTTTAATTGAACAAAAATCGAAAGAAAACACGAAAATCCCCCCAATTTTAGAATTTTTGGTGTTCCATCAATGAACCCTAGACACAAATTGAAAGAAGAATAAGATGAATGACTTACAATTGATGATCTTGTTGGATATTAATATATGAATGTTTATTGTTATTTGATGTTTCTCAATTTATGTTTAGATGGTTGAGTTTTGAGATATAGGTGGTTTTGAGACAGTGTTCCGTCAATGGCAGAAGGTAAGGGGAGTTCGTTTTCTGTTTTGAAATATTTTTTTTTATTTAAGTGACCAATATGTGACTTGCTGGTGGCGGTCCCATATTTCCCGGCGACCCCAAAGATAAATTAGGGGGGCCCGCCGCTTCCGAAGGGTTTGATGGATCATAGGTTTTTTGACAAAAATATCGTACGAAGAGGAGTGACATTTTAATTTGCATTTCGCGAATTAAATATGCTTAAAGTACTTTGGATGAAGTATTTAAGTTGTCACGACACGAAATGGAACACGGACTAGAATTGAGACAGAAGAAAGAGAAGCGAACTAAGATGATTTATGGAATGTGTTCCATCATTCCTAAACCAAGACGTAGATAGTTAAACGATTCACGTTTAAGGGGTTTAGTAAGAATGTCGGCGATGTTGTCGACGGACGACACTTTTTCGATTGAGATATGTCCTTTCTGGACATTATCACAAAGAAAGTGGTGACGTATTTCGATGTGTTTGGTACGAGAATGTTGCACCGGGTTTTTGCTAAGGTCAATCGCGCCTTTGTTGTCGCACATGATGGGAACATCGTCGAGTCGTACGTCGTAGTCGATGAGAGCTTGTTTCATCCATAGTGCTTGTTGACATGCCTTTCCGGCGCTTACGTATTCGGCTTCGGTAGTGGATATAGCAAGAGCGGTTTGTTTCTTCGAGAACCAAGATGTCAAACAACATCCCACGAACGTACAAATACCGCTAGTGCTCTTTCGGTCCACATAATCTCCCGCATGATCAGAGTCGGCATATACTATGGTTTCTATGCCGGTCCCCTTAGGATACCATAATCCTAAGTGCGTAGTGCCTTTAATGTATCGAAAGATACGCTTAACCGCTTCAAGATGAGAGGTTTTGGGAGCCTCTTGGAAGCGGGCACAAAGGCAGACACTAAACAATGAATAACGGCCTACTTGGTCGTTAGGTAATAATAAAACTACCTATCATGCCTCGATACTTGGTACTATCTACCGACTCACACTCTTTATCTTTCGTGAGTTTAGTATCGAAGGACATGGGGGTTTTCATTGGTTTAGACTCTTCTAGACCAAATTTTTCTAAGCAATTATTAATATACATATATTGATTAAAGAAGAATAAAGCCCAATCTTCCATTTTTTTTATTTGTAATCCAAGGAAGAAGTTAAGTTCACCCATCATGCTCATCTCGAACTCGTCATGCATGATTTTGGCAAATTCATCACACATGTCTTGACAAGTCGAACCGAATATAATGTCATCGACATATATTTGAACAATGATGAGATTTGAACTTTTCTTCTTAGTAAAAAGAGTGTTATCTACCATTCCTATTTTATATTTATGTTTAATAAGGAAATCTTTTAATCTATCATACCAAGCTTTGGGTGCTTGTTTAAGACCATATAAAGCTTTCTTTAATTTATAAACATGATCCGGTTTTTCGAAATCAATGAATCCTGAAGGTTGTGCCACGTATACCTCCTCATTGATAAAACCGTTCAGGAATGCACTTTTTACATCCATTTGGAATAGTTTAAAATCTAAGGCACAAGCATAAGCTAATAATATTCTAATGGACTCAAGTCTAGCAACCGGGGCATAAGTTTCATCATAATCGATGCCCTCTTGTTGGTTGTAGCCTTGAGCAACTAACCTAGCCTTATTTCGAGAAACAATACCGTTCTCGTCTAACTTATTTCTAAATACCCACTTAGTTCCTATGATTGTCATATTCCTAGGTTGAGGAACTAACTCCCAAACATCGTTAGCAACGAATTGATTTAATTCTTCTTGCATGGCGACTATCCAACTTTCATCTCCTAATGCTTCATTCACATTCTTAGGTTCTATAGTTGATATAAAACAAAAGAAGTTACTTTGGTTTTGGGCTTGTGACCTAAGGGTTCTTTGGTTAAGGTTTCCTATGACATTTTCTAATGGGTGGTTCCTAGATTCCTTAATGTTGATTATTTCATCAACCTCTAAAGTTTCATCCACAATGTCGTTTTCTAGGTTTTTCTTTTCGGTGACCTTAATTGCTTCTTCTTCATCTAAGTCATCATCCACCAAGGGTGATGTCTTAGAGGGTGGAGGAGTTTCATCGAATGTCACGTTAAGTGATTCTTTGACTTTCCTAGTGTGTTTGTTTAGGATGATGTAGGCTTTACTATTTTGAGAATAACCTAAAAAGACACCTTCGTATGACTTTGGGTCAAAGAAGGTGGTAAAGTTATTCTTTTATTTTCAAAATGAAAGCACAAGCTTTCCAAACACTCTAAAATAATATAGTGTAGGTTTTCTACCTCTTAAGAGTTCATAAGGTGTTTTTCCTAGAATGGCTCTAATGAGAATTCGGTTGAGAATGTATGTTGAAGTATCTACAGCGTTACACCAAAACTTTTGTGGTAACGATTGCTCATTCAACATAGTCCTACTCATTTCTTGAAGTGTCCTATTTTTCCTTTCGACCACGCCATTTGATTGAGGAGTGCGTGGAGCCGAGAAGTTATGTGTAATACCGTTGGTATTGCAAAACACCAAATTGCACCTCATTATCAAATTCTCTACCGTGGTCGGTTCTAATTGACACTATTGAACAACCTAATTGGTTTTGGATTTTCCTACTAAATATTTTGAATTGATCAAAAGCTTCAGTTTTATCCTTAAGAAATCTAGTCCAAGTATACCTAGAGTAGTCATCTACTATGACTAGGGTGTAACGGTTTCCTCCGTAACTCCGTACGGCGGATGGACCGAAGAGATCCATATGGAGAAATTCTAAGCATCTAGTCCTTGAGACTACATTCTTAGCTTTGTACTAGCTAATCTTGTTTTCCCATTTTACAAGCATCATAAAAATGTTGATCAAACTTAAGCTTAGGTAGGTTTCTAACTAATTCCTTAGAGGCCAACAATTGAATGAGACACATATTTGCGTGTCCTAATCTCCTATGCCACAAGGTGAAATTTTCATTAATCGTTGTTTAACAATTTGATCCTTTGGCTTTATTTTCCTAAGTAACACCCCCATTTTTAAACAATATAGCATCGGAAAGCTAATCTGTGGTATTACTTCATGGATACAACAATCATAATCATAGAAAACAACTTTAAAAGAGACGTTGTTGGAAAAATTTAGTTATCATTCATTATAATCATAGTTTTTACAAAATGCAGGTCCCAAAATCTAAAACATTATGTTTTGAAGAAACATTTTCAACCATCTTTAGAGTCCATGCCACTCCGAACCGCGACTCTCAATTATCCTGAGATAAACATGCTAAAAAGTCAACACAAAGGTATGAGTAAATTCTAAGGTTTTGAAATGTAATAATTGAATACAGGTTATTATATGGAAATATTGGCATTACTGGGATAATTATCATGGAGAACAGTATTATCATGGGAAAATAGTTGAATATATCAATGGTTGAAGCTAGTCATTATAATGGTAAATAATTGCAACGAATACAATTATCAAGGAAAAATCAGGGTAATATTAAATATTGCACCTAAGTCTCATGACATCAATACATTAACAGGGAAATCACCGTTATGATATTGGATAGGACAGACCCCGGTGTAAAAGATAAACTTGCCAAGGTCATCATAGGACAAATATAGTGCGTTTGCTACCCCCAATCATGGGTATACTGACCAACGTGGAGCCGTCACCCCCAATGATTCATTTCCACAAATATTCGCGTTCACTCCGCAATGAAGTAATTAAATGATTCATGATATGGAAAAAAAGCACTGGAAGCTACTTAGGCAATAATATATCTGGATAGCCATAGCATTTGGAAAACACTTGCCATATCTATGGTTTATAACAGGTATCACAGTTTAAATAAAAGTATTGTAAAAGATTGAAATATAGGGTTATAATTCATTAAGCCTTTGAAAATTAATCACATTGATGAAAGAGATAAATGAGAAGTAAAAGAGTTATGAGTAACAAGCATGTATCCCCCTCGCGGGTTTATAAAACATGTAAAATAAGTAAAGGCGAGGTTATGAACTTCACCTGGTAGGTAGATGTAATAAATATTCTGAAATGAAAGCTCACGACCTTATCACAATCTTAACAGGGAAGGTTGATATAGCAAATGATAGTAAATAGCCACGTCACACAACCTGAGTAGAATATGTCAAGTCTTAGGAAGATTGTACTTTAGAACTTTGGTTTAAGAGTTATGAGTTTGATTGAAGAATTTGGAATTATTGTATCACCGTTTGGGCCATCATAATTCAGAAGTCATTCAGTAAACGTTTGAGGAGCTAGGGCACTTTAAATCGTAAACCAACAACTCAGTCAGAACGTAATACCAAATGAAAACCTCTTAATAAGAAAGCTCTCCTAGATATTGTTGTACAATATAGCCTCCGGGTGATCGGATTTTTAAAGCGTTTGATTCATATCTGGAAATGTATTAAGCCCGAGAAGCACTTTAAATTAAAGTTATGTCTGGTAAGGTTTTAAACATGATTTTATACTTTTTCAAAATGTTACATTTTAGACCCTAGGGTTTGGAAAATTGCAAATAGGCCCTTGGAGTTTGCATTTTTAACGACTTTTGTCCTTCAACTTTAAAAGATATACCAAGTAAACCATTGACTTTTGAAAAGAATTGACATAATAGACCCCCTATAGTTATAACTCTGAAAAATGGACATATTCAGCCCCTTTAAGTTATAAGTTCGAGAAAGTTTAGATATATACCCCTTTGCATGGATTTAAATTACAAAAACATGTCCAAATTGCCATGCAAGCTTATTTTACATTTCTTAGACATTATAAGTTTATAATAAACTAAAATAGGAAGATTTAATGCAACGCAAGTTCAAAATAACGATTCGTTAAGCTAGAAAGCAAAACGGGTCAAATTAGGGTTTCAAAACGTAAACGCACGGGTTTTAAGTTCAAATTCATTCATTAATCATTAAAGTAGTTATTTTAACATTAATTAGGCATGCTAGGATAGATTATAACAATATTTAACCATTATAACATTTAGTTTTAAGAAAAACGTAAAATTAGGGTTTCGGGTGTACGGTTATTTTGATCAAAATGGAAAATGAGCATGAATTTGGGGTTATGAAAACTTTAACAAAGTTTATTTAGTATCATATGGAACATTATAAGGGTGTAGTAGCATAAGTATAACATTCAAAACTGGTTTGAGCTATCAATGTAGTCAAAAATGGTGGAAATGGTCATCGTGTAGTAATTTCCACACGAACCCTGTATCTTTACACCGGGGCTTCATTCATCAAGGCTGTCGCTTCTGAACTTCTTTAATGATCCAAGGGATCAAAAGGGAGCAAATGAATTGCTAGCCAATAGGGTTTTGAGAGAGAAGAGAGGGTTGGTGCGAATTGGGAAAGAACATACAAGGACCCCTATTTATACTATTTTGAGATCAAAGAGCCTTAAGAAACACATATAAGAATCTGGTCTTGACACTGTAGGGCTTAGTATATGATGAGTTAGAAGCAAGTAGATTGTGGAGTAATAAGCTTAGAAAACTAGCTTTGATGTGTTGTTTTGCCCATGTGATGCCGCGGCTTACAAGAAGAAAAAGGAAGGCCATGGGCCCTTAATTTTGAAAGGATTGGTCCAAGTAGGTGCGTAAGCTGCTATAAGACTTCTAGAAGAGTTCTTAGGTGGTCATTTGCACATGGTAGCAATTTAGAGGGGTTAAAATGGTCATAGAAGCAAACCGGGTCTATTTTGGGTTCGACGGGTTCTTCAAAGGTTTTAACAAGGTACATTGTGTTATAAATGATTAAGGAATGATGAAATAGGTTGTTAAGGTCTGGGATTAAAGTAATTAGCAAAGATTAGCAATTGGTTTGGGTTAAAACGGATTAAAATTGAAGAAACGAGGTCACGGATACCAAATGGTACGGTTTAGGGTTTTCTTGACTTTCTTGGTTTATATTTTGTATACTTTTGATTAGGAATGATGGAATACAGATCCTAGAGCTTATATAAAGTATTATTAATGAAGTTTGGTCGTTGGTTTAAGTTAAAATGGGTTGAAATTGAGAAAACGGGTCAAAGTTACAATTAGGGCATAATTAGGGTTTTCTGGATTCGTTAAGGTTTTCTAGGCTTTGATTTCTTGCACATTGCCAAGTTAATGATAGATAATGATTTGTAAACTCATTTTATGAGTTTATAATGGCCCTTGGTTGGTTATTTGGGATTAGAATGGTTTAAAACGAGTAAACGGGTTAAATGAACCAATTAGGTACATTTAGGGTTTCTAGGATATGTTTTACGTACAAGTGAAGTAAAATGATGAAGTAATGATGAAATAATGATTGAATAGGATTGATATGATTGTAAAATAAGTTATTGAAACTTATTTGAGTGTTGGTTAAGGTTTAAAATGGATTAAAATGAAGAAACGGGTCATTGTGTAGTATTTAGCTCGGGTTAGGGTTTCTGACTTTTGAATTAGGGTTTTGAGTGTAAAAAGATGTATGAAAGCTTATGAATAGAATATTTAGGGTTTATATATTGTATATTGAGTGTAGTAGCTTGTATAAAAGTGATGGTGAAGAAATTAGAATAAAAACGAAGGTAAAACGGCTATTTTGGAGATCATGCTTAATGACTTGTACATTGAACTTTTAGAGACTTGTACTTTGACTTGAAGAGATTTTATATTTCAAATGAGATGTTATATTGCTTGTACATATGCTTTAGTAGCTTGTGCATTCACTTTAGATGTTAATCCTTCATGGAATTAAGGTTTAGAGGCATCCGATAACGGTTTAAAGCCCGTTTTGATAT
>BQNB010058501.1:0-37739 GCA_026074375.1 Tanacetum coccineum | reverse complement strand
ACAGATAATGGAACTGAGTTTGTTAATCAGACATTGCGAGAATATTATGAGAAGGTTGGCATCTCTCATGAAACATCAGTTGCATGCTCTCCATAGCAAAATGGTGTTGTTGAAAGATGAAATCATACACTAATTGAAGCAGCCCGCACTATGTTAATTTATGTAAAAGCTCATTTATTTCTATGGGCCGAAGCGGTTGCCACAGCCTGTTATACCCAAAATTGTTCCATGATACGTCGTCGTCACGGTAAAACACCATACGAGCTTTTACACGACAAACCTCCTGATCTATCGTATCTTCATGTTTATGAGCTGACCGCGATAGCTTCTGAACACAGCACTTCAGGACCCGCACTTCATGATATGACTCCTGTAACAATTAGTTCAGGACTCGTGCCAAACCCTCCTCCTTTAACACCATTTGTACCACCTTCAAGATCTGAATAGGATTTGTTGTTTCAACCAATGTTTGATGAGTCACTTAATCCCCCACCTTATGTTGATTTACAAGCACCAGAAGTCATTGCTCCTATTCCTGAAGTAGTTGCACCTGAACATGCTGTATCAACTGGCTTACCTTCCTCAACTACAGTTGATCAAGATGCACCATCACCAAGTAACTCTCATACAACACAAGAAACTCAAACTCCTATTATTTCTCATGATGTTGAAGAAGATAATCATGACATTGAAGTTGCACATATGGGTAATGATCCGTACTTTGGTATTCCAATTCCAGAAGTTACTTCTGATCAATCCTCATCATCGGATGTTATTCATACAATTGTGCCTCCCGATCACCAAGTTTCTGAACACAATAGCAAATGGACTAAGGATCACCCACTTGAGAATATAATCGGTGCTCTCGACAGACCAGTTTCCACACGACTACAACTCCATGAACAAGCCTTATTCTGCTACTATGATGCCTTTCTCACATCAGTCGAACCTAAGAACTACAAAGACGCATTAACTCAAGCATGTTGGATTGAAGCTATGCAAGAGGAACTTCATGAATTTGAACGTCTTGAAGTTTGGGAACTTGTTCCTCCTCCTGATAAAGCATTTGTCATCACTCTTAAGTGGATCTATAAGGTTAAGCTTGATGAGTTAGGAGGTATTCTGAAAAACAAGGCTCGGTTGGTCGCTCGTGGTTATCGCCAAGAGGAGGGTATCGATTTCGAAGAGTCATTCGCTCCGGTTGCAAGATTAGAGGCTATACGAATTTTTCTAGCGTTTGCTGCTCATATGAACATGGTCATCTATCAAATGGATGTGAAGACTGCGTTTCTGAATGGTAATCTGCGAATCTGCTGAGAAGGAAGTTTATGTTTGCCAACCGGAAGGATTTATGGATCCAGACAAAACCTAAGCAGTATAACAAGCTTAAGAAAGCTCTTTATGGCGTTGGAAACAAGCTCTACGTGCGTCGGTATGATATGTTGTCTTCTTCTGATATTAATGACTTCTCCAAAGGCTTAGTGGATCCTACTTTGTTCATCCGTAGAGAAGGCAAGGAATTACTTCTGGTACAAATCTATGTCGATGATATTATCTTTGCTGGCTTCTACACTAAACTAGGTGATATATTTTGCTAAATAATGTGTTCAAAATTCAAGATGTGATGCTGGGAAATAATCTCATTTTTTCTTAGGACTACAGATTTCTCTAAAGGCCAGAGGTCATCTTCATAAACCAATCTAAATCTGCTCTGAATCACTTAAAAAATATGGGCTATGAATCTTGTGACCCAGAGATACTCTCAATGGTAGCGAAGTCAACTGGGATGAGGATAAAGGAAGGACGTTGTCGATCCATACATTATCGTGGTATGATTGGCCCCTCCTTTATCTTACAGCCAAGTAGCCTGACCTACAATTTGCTATATGCATGTAGTGCCTCGGTATCAGGCGCGCCACCGAAAAAGCACTTAAATGCAGTAAAAAGGATTCTTTCGCTATCTAAAGGAACCGTACACGGGGTTTTGGGTATTCGATGGATTATTCCTTTGCACTAAAGCTTTTGCAGATGCGGCTCATGCTGTTGTCAAGATTACACGCCCGTTAGTACTTCTGGGGGCAGTATACAACTGTTGGGTGATAGACTTGTAAGCTGGTCGTCTAAAAGCAGAAAAGGCGCTTGCGTATCCAATACGGAATGCTGACTATATGCTTTTGTCCGGTTGTTGTGTCAAGTCCTTTGGTGAGATCGCACTTACCGACTAAGGCTTTGGTTTCAATAAAATTCCAATGTACTGTGTACCAAAGCGCTATTGCCTTAAGCTGCAACAATGTTCAACATTCCAGATCAAAGCATATAGACATTCGGTTTCACTTCATCAAGGAGCATGGTGGCAATGGATGTTGATCGAACTTTACTTTGTCAATACAGGAATATAATTGGCGGACCATCGTTTCACTAAAGCTCTTGACGAGCAAGAATTGAATTTCTATCACAAGCTGGGAATGCGGAGTTTTTACGCCGGATACTCTGAAACAATGGGCCAGATGAAGGTTGATGAATAGTGGGGTACCTATACTTAAAATCAGAAAAAAACACAAAAAAGATTTCATTTTTATTTTTATTAAATCAGAAAAACCAAAAGATTTTCCTTTTTATAATATATTTTTTTCAAAAATAAAATACATAATTAAAAAAATAGAAATAATCAAAAGAAGTTTTTACCAATGGCATGTCTTCTGAAATTCGAATAACATTTACGGTCTTAGAAATGTCATTACGATGCTAAAGTCTGGTAAATGAAGTTCGAGCAGAAGAAGTTTTCTATTGTTTTCAAAAATGCAAATGGCTTGCCTATTATTTCAGATTGCAACCCCGGTCTATCTTAAGGCAAGTATTTCAAAAAGAAAACTTGGCCTCTCAACGGGAATTTATTCTCGGGCATGGTCTACTTTATGACCATGCAAAGGCTTGTGATTACTTTGCATCACAACCCGTGCTTTCTATATCCATAAGTGTACGTTTCAGTGCATCTATGTGAATAAATAAGAGAAATCTTATTTATCTTGGTGTTTGTTGTTTTGTCACATGACATCCATTCATCATCTGATAATACTTTTCCAAAATACATTTGACTTCTCAAACAATGTCTACAACTCTTTAAATAGAAAACGGGTCATTGTTTGAGGGGGAGAGAATGTCAAATTTCTTTGTCATGATCAAATGAGCTGTTAAAAAGGGAAAAAGAATTTAAACGATTATTTGTGCCTTATGTGTTACTTGTTTATGCCTTTAGGGTGTAGTTTTGCTATATTATGTCTATAGGTATGAGAGTTTAAAACCCTTTGGACTATGTGTGCTAGTTGTGTTTAACTTAAAATATACCTTTATAAAACTTAATTGGCAAAAATTAATAAGTTGAGTAAACATGGCGGGCCAAAACTGTCAAAGTAGAAATTGCTATACAACCACATCCATCCCAAATTCATGTACACGAAATCAACATACACTCAACACACACTCCAACACACACACGAACACTCTCACTCGACTCACAACAATCAAGATCACTCACTCTATTTCATCTAAGGTATAACTTTAAAAACTCGATCTCATCTCTAAATCAACTCGAATCCCAAAAGGAATTGAGCATTTTCGTCACTCTTGATAGTAGCAGCCCTAATTATACAATTAGGGTTCGTCAAATCAAAAAGTGGTGAAAAAGTTAAATTGTTAGAGGGCTTTTGTAGTTTTAGGATTAATAAATGTATAGGTTAACCTAGCTTGATCATTTGTTGTGTTAATAAATGTGTTATTGAATGATTTGTGTTCGATGAAGAAAAAAACTAGTGTAAAAGTGCGAAATAATGAAATACAAATATGATATGTTTGTGTATGAGACTGTTATGGCTTAATGAAATTGCTAGTTTGAGTCGATATTGCACAACTATTAGACATCGATCGAGATAATTCATATGAATCGAACGAATAATGTGTCGAGAATCGAACGTGTGTTAAGTGGAAAGATTCGAACGAAAGGGATTTTTGGAATATCGAATAACGAGTTCTTTCTACGAAAGAATCGAAATGAGTGCTAATGTAAGATTCGAAACAATGTGGATCCTTGTTGTAGGATCTCGAACGCGTGATTCTAAATGTGAGGGATTCGAAGAGATGTATGCTAGAAAGGATCGAACGATGGTGTATGCTTGATAGGACTAGAACGTGTGTCTTTTATGGACTGGATCCGAGACGACGTGATATTTCTTAATGTGGATTGAACGATGTGATTAAAACAAGGGATTATCCGATACGGAGTGTGAATCTTGTGAGAATCGAACTAGTGTCTATTATGGACCGAACGATTGAATCATGTATGGACCGAACGAGTGCCTAATTGCATGGATCGATCGAGTGCTTAAAATAGAGGATCGAAGATCACATCCGATTATGAGGAACTACGAACGAGAAAAAGTCCTTATAGGGAGTTCCGAACGAGTGCTTGTGTACATGGACCAAACAAGTGTGATTTCAGTGCAACTCAATCTTGTTATTCTTTAAGGACCGAACGAGTAAAGTTATCAACACTTGACCAATTTTTGACATAACACACTTAAGATTAAAATTCAACAAATCTCTTAGGTTAAAATAGACGGTAAAAGCTTGACAAAACCACGGTTAACTATATTCGACTTAAGTGTTAGGATAGGTGCCTTTGTCTCACACGCTATTCGTCTATCTAAGTAGATTGATCTTCATAAGTGCTAAAAGTCATAAAGGTTCTCATGAATGAATGATTGTGTTTTTCTTATAAACTGCGCTCACTCTTTCTTAAACAGACTCATGGCACTCTCAATAGCAGATCAGATTGCTTTGGATGATGCATTGGTGGCTCCTGCTGACCGACTTAAGATTGGAAAGTGTAATCTTCGCTTAAGTTCGGATGTTACATCAAAGGAAGCAACTCTTCAAGTGGTCTACGATGTGCTAAAGCTCACTCCGTTCTACAAGGCTTTCCAAGTCCGCAGATGCTCCAGAGAATCTTATATGCAGGAATTCTGGGCTTCTGCTTATGTTCACAATCGATCTGTCGATTTAGATGAATAACAAGAAAACACATATCGGTCTTGAGGCAATTCAGGGACATTCTTCCAATCTGCCTAAATTCAGGTAATAAGAAGTTTGTAGACCCACTCTTGAGAAGGAGATCCTCATCTTTGAGCTAGTCTAGGTCATTCTGGGAGATATAAGGAAGATCTCTAACCGTGTAATGTCAATTAAACTGCATCAAACCCTGGAGATCATTTGCTGTGTAATCAACAAATGTCTCAGCGGAAACTCCATATATGACAGGTCTTTGTCTTTCACAAGCTAAATCTTGTGGGGTATACAATAAGAAGAACGTTGATTATGCTTATCTTCTGTGGGAGGACCCTTCATTTCAAGATTGAGAAAAAAATACGAAGGAAGGGCAGTGCGCTGTACGATCCTCGGTCACCAAGTAGTCGTCAACTTTGTGATGAAAAAAGATCCTTCAATTCCTAGACGAAAACAAGTTCAATTGCAACCTATGCCAGAGTGACCAATGTTCACTTACAATCAATGTCATATCAAGGGAATGAAACTACTCAGTTGTACGGGGCTATCTTGCCAGTGGCATTAACCTACGAGGACATTCGCAACTCAGATCATACAAAGAGTATGATGCTATGGCTTCAGAACCACTTCCTCCTAAGACCAAAGGAAGCAAGAAGAATAGCTAATACAGAAAACAAACAATCCCTAACACTGAAAGCCTCCCATGCCCCAAGGAAAAGAAATCTGGAAAGGAAAACAGAAGACTGCAGAATTGGAGACTATCTCTGAGGCTGACTTGACAGAGGCTGAGCAACTCAAAATAATCACAAAGAACGCCGTCAGAAACTCACGCTTCAATGCTAGTGGTCTGGTGCAGATGAAGGAACTGGTGTTTACACCAGGGGTTACCGATGCTCTGATTATGACTCAGAGGATGATATCTCTTGGAAATCAACTGTGTTGATCAAGCTGCTGAGCAGATAAGATGATGAAGATGCAGGTAAAAATGACATTAATGAGACCACTCAGGATGATGAAGATGATGATGACCATGACGATGATGAGAAAGTTCAAGATGATGATGAACAAGATGTTGATAAGACAGTTCAAGAAGATGATGATGAAGAGCAGACTGAATCAGATGATGATGGTGATGATTTTGTCCATCCAAAGCTCACAACTCATGATGATGAGATAATACATGAAGAGGATTCTGATGAAGATGATTCTAGTATTTCATCATCAGATGATGAAGATAGTGACGATGAAGATGAAGGAACGAATGTTGAAGGAGCAAAGTCGAATGAAGAGGCTACATATGAAGAAGATCAAGGAACTGAGGCAGTCAAAGATACCAATACCGATCTTGATGGAAGAGATAAAGTAATGGACAGTTTTTATTAACAGGCTGTTGAAGACACTCTCTGACCCTCACTCGGTTAATCCTGGATGGTAACAACAGAGGTTCGTTTGTATCTTTCTGGATTCGTCTCCACATGCTGAATCAAAACCAAGATACTGGTTGTTGATGATATTTTTCTGACAACATATTGAAGCCCTTTCTCAATTGCTACTTTGTTGCAGCCATCATGGGCTCATCCTGTACTGCCCAAAATCAATCGCCCTCCAAACACCGCATTCCTATTCGTTATTCAAACACAACAACCACCAAGTATTTATGGACCACCGGCACTACTACACGCTCCTTACTTACTCAAACCTTCCCTAAACTTTGCTCGTTGTTTGGCTTTGATCAAGACTGAAAACGTTTAGAAGATAAACTTCTCGAACTAGGCAAACCAATCATTATGCTGAAACGCTCTCCTTATTCCTAGCAACGAATGAGGCATATCTAGCGAATAAAATGCAGGAAGCAGTGGAGTTGCAGTCAAATTGACGTCTGAGAGATATTCGAGGAGAGTCTATCTACTGCAAATCAGCTTTTCCTTGATTCAATTGATGAGGAATGAAGAAAAAGCATTCAAGAGAACAAGTCGAAAAGGAAGTCTCAAAAATTATTCCTTAAGTTGAGAAGATTCGTAAATACCGCTACAACTCGAGTCTGAGGTTCTGGTGCGATCATCAAAGGAAGCAACACATCTCATGCTGTTAGCTGCAAATCTTCAGAATTAGAGCTGAAAATGGATCTTAATTGGAAAGATGGAACTAACAACTCTTTCAATAGGTCAGCATTCAGAGACAGCTCTACAAGGGACTTAGTTGAGGCGTATGAAGTTGACAAGATCTTGTAGATACATATGGGGCGATTACAGTCACAATTAAAAGACCTAGAGATGGGGCAGAGGATGATGCGACATCGCGAAACAGACCGGGGTCCAAAAGAAGAGGTCAGGAAAGGAAACCCGCTATCTACCAGTGCTCCAAGTGAAACGACTACAATGACAGCAAGAAAGACTACCATTACAGGATTAAGACTACAAGAAATCTGTAGCCAATCTGCACAGTATGGGAGAAGGAAGCTATGCACTTTACAGATGTCTTTAAAGGTTCTGCGTGACAGGAGTTCGAACAGGTGTCCAAGCTGATCCAAGCCGGAAGAAGAGGGTTCAACATCTTCCTGACTGGTTTCAAAAACCTACGAGACTACTTCTCTGATCATGCATGGAATACGTTATTATGCCGTTCATGAATTGTTCCCACCTTGGTTAGCTTTCTTGCACAACGAGGATCTCGAAGAGTATCGTTCGATTGATACTAAAACCGCTTCTACATTTGACTTCTTCCGTCTTTTGTGCTGAACCGGTATTAACTGTTCAAACTCAACAACTGAATTGCTAGTGGTCTAAATTTGAGCTAATGAAAAGGCACTTGCCAAGAGTTTGATGAACTGGAATATTTTTGTGAGGAGGTCTACAAGCCACAACCGCGAAATTGACTGGATTCAAACCTTGAAGGTCGCCATATCCGCTATTGATCAGCGATACCACTACCGTTTGTTCCAAATTCCAAGGTCGTCGTGTTTTTACCATTTAATCACTTTCATCATAACGACCTGGAATATCTATGTGGTGGTGGTGTTAAGCCGAAAGTACTTACTTCTGTAACGAAGACTAAGGCTGAGATTACGGACTTATCAAATGGCTAGAAGACTTAGTGCAACTCGATGTGGAGTTACGATCTCAATCGACAAATTCGCCCTTGGGGAATCTCGCTCATTGGGGCAAAAGCTGAAGACGTTCTATGCCATTTGCACCTTAAGGGAATCAGCTCGGGACGGTGTCTATTGCAAAAGAGGATCCATTGCTTGTCACTAGGTTGATATAGTGAATTGGCATCGAGTATAGCATCTCTTGGACGGATTCCTGTACGAAAGGGATGTTGATGTTCTTAACAAAGTTTAAAGAAGGCGACTTCCACAGATTAAGGATCCAAGACATGATGTATGTTGCTTCTTCTCGTACAAGGAAAAGTGACAAATCTCAGCGTTGAAGAACGTATTGCATTTAATGTCTCCTTACGAATGTTTACACGAAGAGTTGTCATTCAGCGGCGTGTGGAAGATCTTCAGCTGGGTGTGAGAGTATCAGAAAAACGCACCTCACAAAGCCCGGACACGTCCGATCAATCTGAGAAGACAAGATGCTATCCTCCATTCTCCGATCCACAAGAGGATTCATCTACGAGAATATAAAGACAAGAAGAAACCCGATTGATGCGCTTGACGAATTCACAAAGTTCATGCGATGGTACTCTAGATGACGTTCGGACTGCTCTAAATGATCGCCTCAAGGGAATAAGAATGGAGTACTTGCCACAGACTTTTTGGAGCCAACGCGACAAAGCAAAAACGCCGAGAGCTGATGATCCAAAGGCGATTGACAAGAGGCTAAGACAAGGGGGATAATGAGGGTTTGGAGAGAATTAGTCGGTGGACGAACCCTTACGGGGGATGACCTACGGCTTCTACAAAGGACCATATGATTTATCATATGTTGTTCTCATCCTAAAAAGGTCAATCCTCGTAAATAAACTTATCTTGTGAATATGTGCATTATTATGTAGACTTATTGGTGAATTATAAGATGTGCTCGAGTACAAATTTTTCAAGAATTTCTCAGTAAATTCAAAATTTTAAAATAATTGTACTCGGCATCATCTTATAACCCTCAAAGATGAGGGGAAGGCACTAAACTGTTCCTATTGCATCATATTCTTTAGTCCGATACGGTTAATCAATTGATATTCCAAATATCAAGGGATTAAACTTTTGGATAGGGAGAAAATGTGATTAAGTGGACTTATAGAATATGACCGAAGTGAGCAAAAATAAAATGACTCAATGCATCCATACTAGCATGAACTAGATTACGATGCACATGTTAAAGGGGATAGCTTTTGGTGATAATGAAAAACTTTCAAAGTTGTTAATTATTATTGATATTTATTATCAAACACTTGACTGATAATTTTTCAATGTTTTTGGAAGGATGTGATGACATACCCAAAAGGACTGAAATGTTCTTAAATTTATGAAGTATAAGGCGGTTTGCCTTAGGTTTTCAGATTCCTTGATCCAGCCTCAGAACGGTTGGGATCTACCTAGGGATATCCACTAGTTAGTGTAGAAGTCTTAGGTAATGATTAAAGGAGATAAAAGTTGAGAAAACAAGAATTATGCGCCTGAGATGGAGCTGAACACTGGAACAAACCCAACAATGGGTGTTAGTTATGAAGTCTCGGTAGGCATTTGAAGGGGTTCAAGAATGAAAAGAAATGTAAGGATACGGGTTGAAATAAAGAAGCCATCCATTACACTTAGGCAGAAACCGGTCAATACATATGCTGTCAGAAACCTAGGTGTTGTCTGGACATTGAATACAGTCATGGACCCAGTGACGCTTTGCCACAACTCCTCCCAGCTACTCAAAGTCAGATAAGCTTGTTTCCAACAACTCATGGAGACTACACTCATTTCTTTGACTTTTCTCACTCGAGTTAGTTGATTATTGATAAAGGTGGCACTCAGCTCCAGCCTCCGATCACTAAAACAAAGTGCATATTTGAGTCTAGTGCCAAAAGAGAATCCTCCATAAATCTCATTAGGACATTTCAAAATATTTGCTAAGTTACAATGTATGATTACAGATACATCTTTAGAGTCCTTCGTTATTATCCTTGTGATCTTTTGCCAGAAGAACATCAGAGTGATTCATTCACAAATGAAGATGGAAATACTGCTTGAGTCAACATCACAAGCTCATGGATAGGTAACTTGTGCGATTCTTTATGAATCAAACTTGTTGACAACTGGAAGGAACGTGGTGCGAATTCTATACGAATCAAACTGGTTCAAGGGAAATGGATCACGGTTGTTAGCACAGCATGAAGGAACAAGCCTACAACATAATAAAGACCAAAGATTCAAGAACTCAACGACAAGACAATCTCAACAAGTCCAAGGAAGTAAGATTCAAGATCTCACCTTAATAATTCGAAGACCACACATTAGGAGAGATTGTTATCCTTAAATATGTCTGTGAACATGGAAGCTCAAAATCTGCAAGATACCTCCATAAGGAACCTTGCTTCAGGGGAGATTGTTAGCCTCAAAATATTGAGTCAAACAAGGAAGCTCGACTACTAATTATAGAAGCACGGTCTTTATATATTAAATGTTGTAATAGGCTAGAATCGGGTATCGGGCTCGTTAATTAATCTAATATTATACGTGTTTCAAACTAAGGTCCAAATAATCCCAAGCCCGACCCATGATCAAACACCACATGGCCCAAAGAAAGCCTCATAGGCCGGACCATATAGGAAGTATAAATACCCCTCTATAAGTGTGGAGAAGGTGTTGGTTCTCATTTTTTTACACACATTCTGCAAGAATACAACCACTCTCTTTTTCTTCCTTACTTTCTCTCTCTACTTTTCTTCATTTTATCTTATCTTATTTTTCTTGTTCAACAATGGTGAAGTGAAAGTGTATCTTGGTTCTTACAAAGTGTATATGAAATAGTGTCCTAATAAGATTTATGATTGATCTCGATGGCTCTATGTTAGTAACCCATAATCGCTCCCACTTCATATTTGAATACACGAAAATAAGATGGGAAGATGAGAAGCAAATAAGAGAGAAGTTAGAGAGAGAAAACAAGAGAGAGAAAGATGGAATGGTTGATTACTTGCAAGTGTGAAAATACAAATGAGAACTAATACCCTTTTCCTTGGTGGAAAAGGGTTTATATACCTAGACCATAAGGCTTACATGCCTATGGGCTTTCTACGAGCCGGGCTCAGGATTACTTGGGCTTTAGCCCATAACACGTGACCAATTAGCTTACATAAGGGAGCCCGTTTACCTTTTATAGCCTATTACAACATATAATTAAGTAAAGATCGAGCTTCCATGATTTGTAGCCGAGCTTCCTTGTTTGACTCAATATTTTGAGGCTAACAATCTCCCCCAAAGCGAGGCTTCCTGCATATTCTGAGCTTCCATGTTCAAAAACATATTTTTTTAAGCTAACAATCTCCCCTATTGTGTGGTCTTGAATTCCTGAGGTGAGATCTTGAATCTTGCTTCCTTGAACTTCTTGAGATTGCTTTGTCAGTGAGTTCTTGAATCTTTGGTCTTTATTATGTTGTAGGCTTGTTCCTTCATACTGTGTGATATTTGATCTTTAGCCTTTTGTCATTGTCTTTCGACTTCGTCTTTGATTCTAAGATCTTTAAATCTTTTCCTTGTTTGTCTTTGTCGTCTTTGCGATCTTGCGATCTTCTGTCTTGACCAACATGCTCATACTATGCATCATCTTAAAAGCTTGCTAATAATCTCCCTTGATAGACTTGATATCTTAAAGGAAGATCTTGTATATCAGAGTTTGCGAAAGTCTTTGTCTTTAATTCTTAAGATTTCTTGATTCTTGAATCTTGATGCTTATAGTATGTCTTTATAGTTTGAGCATGAGCATGTGGTAATGAATCAGACTCTATGGGAATGAGGCTGCAACACCGTCCTTTGTACATGCATTTGAATGTTAGTGATAAATAACAGATATGAACGAATATGGCTTTGTCATTCGTCGAGATTTGGTTGCATTAACCTCCGATTTTGTAGGACAGTTTTACAGTATAAATATTGTACCTATGATCAGGTATATTCAAAGAATCTCCTTGACAGGGTTTCCCGCTCAAAGTGTAAGATCCTCTAACACAAATGTATTAGATTCACCATGCTTGCTTGTTCTTAATATCAGAACGTCTCAAAGCAGACAACACGATATGAGTGAATCAGATATTTACTATCTTTCTGATTAAGTCGTCAATTCATTTACTGGACCATTATTGATATCCAGTTGACACAAGCTTGATTTATATAGAATCTCGTAAGTCACCTACCGCAGAGCTATTTGAGGTTGACTTTAGAAGGATTTCCATTCATCATTGTGAATACGAAAGAGTATCACTCTGAATGTTCTGGCATAATCACAAGGATAATGTGTAGGACTCTTGTTAACAGCTTGTGAACTTGATGATGTTCAACAAGTGTTTGTAATGGAATGTGTCCTAATGAGATTTATTTTATTGATCTCTTGGCTCTAGACTCGATTAGTGCGTTTTGGTTTTAGTACTCGGAGGCTGGAGCAGACTGCCACCTATTCAATACAACTACTCGGAGTGAGAAAGTCAATAGAACTCGTGTGTATCTCCATGACAAATGTGACAGTTTCTTTTGAGTGAAAACCAATAGATTATGTACTGGCCCGATTTCTACCTAAAGTTGTATGGAGGGCTTCTTTCTTTAGACCTTTATCCTTACATTTCTTTTTCATTCTTCAACCCTTCAGTGCTTACCAAGATGCATTACTAACACCTTGTTGTGATTGTTCTAGTGTTAGCTCAATCTTAGTCCGGCATATTCCTTATACTCTATTCTATCTCTCAATCATTACCTAAGGACTGCTATTTCTAAACTATAGGAGGTCACTTGGGTAGATCCCTTCGGTTATGGTTGTATCATAGTCTAATACCTACCTACCACGCCTTTTTGACTTTAGAATCGTCTTGATTAAGATGTTGTTGGTTATAAGATCATAAACATAAAACCTTTTCTGAAGAGATAAACAGCACTTTGAGTCTTTTAGATCATTTTATTATTTTCAAGATCTACATTATAATTACATTTCTCCTCTCTTATTTTAAATACTAATTCACTTAGTGTTTGAAATACCTTGTGATTAAAATTTGTCATGAAAATCCTGTGGAGAAAACATATTAGCATGAATTATATGGAACATTAACTTGCTTCCCTTAAATTTTACATATGTTTTACACCAAAAAAATGATACCAAGTTGAAAAATGAATATAAAACATTAACTTGCTCCTCCTTAATTTTACATATGTTTGACACCAAAAAAATGATACCAAATTGTAAAATGAATATAAAATTGAGGTTGAGCTAGTGTCGAGCACACAATTTTGAATGATTATGAATTATCATTAAAGAATTCTTGAAAAATTATGCTCAGACATTGGATCATCTTATAACATACAATCTATTGAGTTGTCATTATTATTACTGAGTTGTTATTAAGAGATTTTTATAATGTTTTGAATACATAAGAATTGTCGTGAGATAAAGTATCCAAAATCATTAAAACTTTGTTTTTCAAAAAACTCCACTTCAAACATTAACTCTTTTTGAAAATGACACCTAATGTAGAAGAATTGTCTTGTAAAACTTTATGAGGGATGGAGTGTTGAACACACAATTTTGAAAGATTTTAAATTGTCATTGAGAAATTCTTGAAAAATTATGTTCAACATTTTGAAAAACATCATGTTAGAAGACTTCTCTTCTAACGCTAAGGATAAGCGCACTGAAACGTACACTCTCCTTTGTCGTTCGGGTCCGAGTTGCAATCTGAGAGCGATTACAAGTCATAAAGAAAATTAGAAATGACATGTTTTGAAAGCATTTGAAACTCTTGCTCGAACTTCATTTACACACCCGTGTCAATATTAATCGACATTTCTAGGTACGTAAATGTTATCGATTCCAAGAGACATGTCGAGAAGATTCTTTTTGGAAATTTTCTGATTTTCTGATTTTATATTATCTTTAGAATTTTTATATTTTTGTAATTTGTTTTTAAGGTTTTTGATTTTTGTATTTTTCTTTTCTCAAAATATTTACAAGTCAATGCTTGAATGGAATATATCAGCAGATTCATTTGTCAGAACCTCCTATTCGTACTGACAAGATACTAAAATTATCTTCGGGTAAGGCTTTAGTAAATATGTCATTCTAATTGGTATTAAGTCTAACAAAATACCATTCAATTTACCATTTTCAAACCTTGTCATTGATAAGTGATATCAAGTATGATGTGCTGGTGGAGTGCTGCACGGGGTTGCATGAGATTGCTATGGCTGACTGAGAGTCGCAATACAACGGTATTTTGTTGTAGTTGAAGCCATAATCCTTAAGCTGTGTCGTCATCCACATTTCTTGAGCACAACTTGCAGATAACGCCATGTACTCGGCCTCTGCTGATGACATTACAGTGTAATCATGCTTCTTTGACATCCAGCTGACTAATTTATCACCTAGGAACTGTATTCCTCCAAAAGTGCTTTTGCGAGTATCAATACATCCGGCATGATCGACATCTAAAAAAGTGGTAGTTCAAAACCAGAATCCTTCGGATACCAAAGTCCCATGTTAATGGTACCCCTTAAGTATAGAAAGATCCTTTTAACCTCTTTGAGTTGTATTTCAGTCTGTCTTGCTTGATACCTTGCACAATAACATACTACTTGCACTATATCTGGTCTACTAGATGCCAGATACATGAGTGACCTAATTTTACTATGGTAGTCAGTATGGTCTAGGAGTTTTCCACTCAAATCTGCATCTAATTTAGGTTTGGTAGCCATTAGTGTACCAACGGTATCATATTTTTCCATACCATGTTTTTTAAGTATTTCTAAATCATACTTGGCCTGATTGATAAAGATACCACGTGGGGATTGGTGGATCTAAAGTCCTAAAAAGAATTTCATTTCCCATATTAAGGACATCTCAAATCTACTGTGCATTAATTTTTCAAATCGCTTAGAAAATTTAGGGTTTGTAGACCCGAAAATAATGTCATCGACGTAAATTTGCATAAGTAGAATGTCCTCCTCGTATCTTATTGTGAATAGAGTATGGTCTTTTGTACCATTAGTAAAACCTTTGGACATCAAGAAATTTGAGAGTTCATCATACCAGGCTCTCGGAGCTTGTTTCAATCCATATAGAGCTTTCCTTAGACGGTAAACTTTCTCTGGATGATCAGGATCAACAAACCCATCTGGTTGTGCAACATAAACCTCCTCCTTCAATGGACCATTAAGAAATGTCGTTTTCACGTCCATCTGATAAATTGTAAAAGACATGTGTGCAGCACATGCAAAAAAAATACAAACAACTTCCAAGCGAGCAACTGGAGTGAATGATTCCTCGAAATTAATACCCTCTTCCTGAGCATAACCCTTAGCTATAAGTCGTGCCTTATTGCGAATTATAGTTTGGTCTTCATCCTTTTTGTTCTTCCATAACCACTTTAGTTTGATTACGTTCTTACCAAAGGGTTTGTCAACGAGTTCCCAGACTTATAGTCTGTCAAACTGATGAAGCTCTTCCTGCATTTCCTCTATCCATGCAGAATCAGCCATTGCTTCCTTAATGGTTTTTGGTTCAGCAGTACTCACGGTGAGTGTGAACATACATATTTCAGGATCTGTTGCAAGTTGTCGTCTTGTTTGCACTGGCTTGGATGGATTTCCACGAACTTGTTCTAGTGGGTGATCTTTTGTCTATTGGTATTCAGAATTGTGTGGTTGATAGAAGGTATGCATATTTGAATTATCAATATTGCGTGAGGAAGACTCAGTAATTCTCGTACCGGTGTACAGAAAGGATTGATAAATTCATCTTGATGGAACTGTGTATCTTCTGCTTTATTATCGTTGTTTTCCTTAGCATTGCTTTATTATCGTTGTTTTCCTTAGCATTAACATTTGTTGGATTTGTTGGTTCTATTGAAGATTGAATATTCGTTGTAGGTGGTGTATCTTGTTGTTTAGAATTGTCAGTAGGAGAAGAAGAATTGTTGACACTTGAAGTACCTGCAGTGAAAAAATTCATCATACAAAGGACCAAAAAGAAGACCCAACTCTTGTTGTGATGGAACTATTGTATCAGCTATAGGAGAAACATTTCGTATATGGGGGACGGGGCTAGAGTTGTCATAATATGACGCCTTTTGTCGTTGGGGAACGAGGCATGAATTGTTATTATCAACAGACGTCTCAGTCATCTCTTTGATCTTATTAAATCTAAGATGTATGGATTCAACTATCAATCGGGTTCTCTTGTAGTAAACACGATATCCCTTAGACTGAGTGGAGTATCCTACCAGAATGTACGAATCCCCTTTTTCTTTCATCTTATCTAGATTTTCACCATCTCTGGTTAAGTAACACGTGCAACCAAAAATGTGAAGGTGTTTAATTGAAGGTTTCCTGTCATTCATGATGTGATATGCCATTTTTTCATGTGTCGGGATGATGATAAATTTGTTTTGAGTATAGCATGCGGTTGCAATTGCTTCAGCCCAAAAGACCAAAGGAAGTTTAGAAGCTGAAAGCATCATTCGAGCAGCCTCAACCAGAGTTTGGTTTCATCTTTCGACAACGTCGTTCTATTTAAGTTTTCGAGGGGTAGAAGTTTGATGCTCAATTTCCTCTTCTTTAAAGAATGCATTGAGTGTCTTGTTTAAGAACTCTGTGCCTCTATCAGTTCGAACAGAGATTACTAGGGCTTGAAGATTCCATTGAGTCATCATGTGACAATCTTTTAGAACTTCTTATGTTTCATCCTTAGATCATAGAAATAGAGTCCAAGTATAACGGGAGTAGTCATCGACAATTACCAGAATGTATTTCTTCCCATTGATGCTTGCCACACGTATTGGACCACATAAGTCCATATGAAGCAAATTTAGCCGTCCTTTCAAACTTGGAATATCCTTTGTCTTGAATGAACTTCTTTTTGCTTTACTTACTTCACAAGAAGAACATAGTTGATCCTTGACATATTTCAGTTTTGGTAAACTAATCACGACATCCTTCTTTGAAAGCAAGTTGATGTAGTCGAAGTTAAGATGAGAAAGTCTTGATTGTCATAACCATGCTTGAGTTGGTGAGGCTTTATCTATGAGACAGATTAGAGTTGATGAATTCATTTCTTGAAGGGATATTGTATAGAGATCAAATCCACGGTTAACGGTGAGTAAATCGTTTCCCTAAAGATCTCTAACAAAATACGTAGATTTCCTGAAAGCAACCTCCAAATCTGCATCACAAAATTGACCAATTGAGAAGAGATTATGATTGAGGCCTTCGACGTAATAAACCCTGTTGATCGTGATATTTCCTTGAACCAAATCCCTATAACCAAGAATTGGAGCAAATTGATCATTGCCAAAACGAACGGTACCCATATATTTTTCAACAAAATTGCACAGCAACGTTAGATTTCCCGTCATGTGCTTTGTGCATCCAGAGTTAATAATGAATAGGATGAGTTTGTGAGTCCAGTATAAACAGTATTCTCTTTTGACTTGTTAAAGCTTAGTTAACCTTGATAAATCCAAATACTATAAGAGAAACTTATGATTGTGATTACTACAAGTTTTGCGGAATCTACTTGCAATACTAAGAAGATAATGAATAATAAACTTGAATATTATTGATTGCAAAATATTCTGCCAAGGGTTTAGAAATCTAAATATGAGATTGTGTTTGCTAGGAAACAATAATATCTCTCTAACTATGCCGTAGGGTTCCTTTTATACACTAAGGAAACCCTAATAGGCTTACAAAATGTGTACAATGATAATGCATATCTATTCCTAATATATCTCATGCATATCACTTTAGCAGTAACTAACTATATAATACTAACAGCACTAACTATTAACTAACAGTACTAACTATACTGGCAGTACTACAACATTTGTCTACTGGCAGCACTTAAACTTTTACAATAGCAAGTACTACGAACTTAGACTATTTTCTTTAAACTTTAACAGCAGTATCAATCTTGATACCCAGCATTAGTAAAGTAATAACTGGCTAGTATTACTTAATTTCACCACATGCCTCCCCTAAACTTGATATTTACTTGTCAATCATCAAGTTTCTTCAGTTTAAGCATCTTGGTCATTAGGAGGATGTATCCAAACATTTTACTACTCTTCAAGCATTGATTTGATGAACTTGATAAGCTCAAATGCTATAGTACTTTCTTCTTTAGCTTCTAACTGTAAATGCAGCACCTTCTCCAATAATTCCTTGATCAGTGGGTACTTTTTCTCTACTAGCATATTAATCTTCATAGGTGTACCATCCATAAACAGAGTGTGAACTCTACAATTTTCATGCAATTTCCATTTCAGCAATTTCCAATCCAGTTGATTCATCCTTAGTTCATCTTTTTCATCTGGGTCAAATAGCATCCTTAGATCTCCCTAAAGCAACAAATCATGTCCTTCAAGAGGATGATCTTGAAACCTTTCCTGAACTAACCTGTATAGGTCATTCAAGTCTTGCCTATCAAGTCTTCTTAAGAAGGCTTGCATGTCTCCGTGATAGCTTGAACTTCCATCAGCTCTGGTTAATTTGAAAACATACATGTCTTTTGCATCCACATTTCCCAGCAACTTATATTCTCAATTCACAATAGGAAATCTTTTGGATAGTGATTCATAGTTCACTTCACTGTTATCACCAGAAATTATCTTTAAGCTTAACCTGAGTTCTTCCTTTTCCTTCTCATACTCTGCTGTTTCTTCTTCTGTAACATTCTTTACAGATTTCATTACTTTTGGTTTCTTGGGTGACATTTGTGTTGCATATGATCCTGCAACTCTTTTCAATCTTTTACCTGACTTCTAAGCTTCTTTCTCTGAATCCATTGGTATAAAATCTTGATTCCTCTTTTGCTGTCTTTCATACAACTCATGGATTTCTTCATAAGTCTTTCCTTTCAGCTGACCGTGTTTGTAACCACCTGTGTTCTTTAGATAAGTCATCAGAAGATTCCCCAACTGTGTTTTAGTAGGTGGTTTACTTCTGATCTCTGCACCCTTGAGCAAGCTCTAAATACTTCCTTTGTTGTTTGCTATTGCTATACCAAAAAATTGTGCTCTTTTCTTCAATATGGTAAACTGCTTCTCTCTCTATCGCTCTCTTCCCTGTTGGAGCTTTGCAGCAATCAAAGCATCAACATCATTTTTGGCTTGTATATCATCAAACTTACAATTCAAGCAGCATTAGTAGCTTCATTTTACTTTGTACTTTCTATTGAGCTCTGTCCATACTCTGCTAACTCTTCCTATGCATACTTTAGCTAACTCTGCATCTCTTTCAATTGCGCTAAACCTTGATCTCTGCTTTTACTTTTCTTTATGGCGCTTTTTACCAAAAACAATACACTCTACCTTTGTCTTTGGATCAATCTTTGGAAGAGGGTGAAGTGTTAGTTATTGATTTGATCAGGTCTTGACGCTTCTTCCTATTTCAAAAAACTCTACTCTTTCTCCTTATGCTTTAACTTCCATCATCTTTATCAAAGTCTAAGCCATAGCCATAGTAACATCCTCATCATCAAAGACTATTATTGTTGTAGGAGGAGTAGATGGAGTAGCAGCACTAACTTCTGGCCTAGCAGTACTAACTTGATCCGTAGTACTAACATGTGAAGGTCTAGTAGTAGTTATTTGTTCAGCATCAAGCACATCAAAATCACTATCTTTAAACATTGGCTTTGTCTTATCACTGCTCCTCCCCTGTTTGGATGCATCCTCACCCAAACTTATGTTAGTAGAAGTCTCAACTCTGCCTTTAAACAATCTCCTCTTCATAGGTAGGTGCTTGACTTCCTTTGTCTTTCTAATCTCTTGACTCTTTTCTTTAGTTTGAGGATCTCCACAGCTTGAACATCCTTCTCTTTCTCCAAGTCAGGCACTTGTTTTCACAATTTTGTACACATAGTCATCAATTCCTGTAGTTTCAGTCTACCCTCATCACTTCCAGATGTGTAACCTTCTAGGAGAGGTGAATCATGGGGTGTGATTGGTACATTATCTGTCAAGTCAAAAGTTTGTTCCATCCTGCCCTCCCCACTTCTAGATGTGTGACCTTCTGAGAGAGGTGGTTCATTAGGCTGTTCAAGTACTCTCTCAGACCTAGTCTGAGCAGGAGCACCCCCCATGGTGTCTTGGCGCCTGGGACTACCACCTGTATTCATTCCTTGAAAATGTCAACATTAGGCATTGCCGTGGTCTGGGTCCTAATTATGTTATCACTGTCCTACACTGCATCTAAGCTAGCAGCAGTAGTGATAGCCCTTTACACACTGTCACCCCCCTCCTTATGGATAACCTCATCTGCTTTAAGGTCTTGAGGTACACTAGTCTGAGGTAACTGAGTGTCCTTTTTGGTTGTCCTACATTTTTGAGTCTTTCTTTTTCTTTGATATGTAGTTGGAGATGGGAGTAGTTGCTTAATGTGAGCTTTAGTTTGAGGTTCATAAAAAAAATTTGGTTGTGAAGTAGAGGGTGTGGGTTAGGGTTCAGGGGGTGTTGCTGAACCTTCACCCTTAGGTGCTTGGTTATGCACCAACATTATTAATGGTAACAAGCAGTACTAATATTAGCCTGACAGTATTAATATTTGTCCAACAGTATTAACTTGTTCTCCAATAATTATACAATAACATGCCTCTATTCATCACAAGCATACTAGAAATAACTAGATAGACATGTGAGAATTCATGATGATCCATATCTATGCATAGCCCATGAATAAAAGTTAAAAACTGTCAATCAAAACAACATACCAGTTGTAATCCATTCCAACTTCAATCCAAATAGCACTTGTGTATACTTCACTGCACTTAAACACCATTAACGTCCCCTGAGATCACGCATCTATAGATTAAGCATTGCTTGCCACCAGAAAAGTAAATCTACTCACATCAAAAGCTTTAGTGAGCAAATCAGCTACATTAATATGAGTGTGTATTTTGACCATCTCTATCAATATCTTCTCATAGGAGTCTCTAATGAAATGATGTCGAATCTCTATATGCTTTGTTTTAGAATGGTAGATAGTATTCTTGACAACACAAATGGCACTCTCATTGTTAACATGAATCTTTGTCTGCATAAAATTGTATCCATAATCCAACATCTTGTTGTAGAAATCACCCTCTACACCCATAACTTAATTAGCATAAGGAGAATTGTAAGTGTCCAAATCATCATCATCATAAGCACTACAAAAAATGCCAGTATTTTAAACTTCAGCAGTATCCTCCAAATCAGGCATGAGATGATCATCTAGAAGATCATTGACATCAAGAGGAAAGGATCCACCAAGATGAACAAATGATGGTCCAACATCATTATAAGTTCTTGGTGTACTAGCAGCATTAACTGGTGTGCTAACAGTATTAAAACTGTTAGTTCTGCTGGCTCTAGTAGGCTTCCCTTGAAGAAGCTCCCTGTTACACTGCGCTTCAAACTCTTTTCTAACAGCATCTGATTGCTTTGTAGCCTCCTTCTCTTGATCCATCATCTTATCAAGAACATTCTTTAAGACTTGTTCATTCTCACTTGCTGGTTTTTGTGCAGGAATTTCACCAGCAGCATCATCAGCTATATCATTTTTATACTTTTCATCTGAGCTCTTATAGCTTGAAGAGATAGAAGACTATAATGGAAACACAATATATTGTTGAGTAGACACATTATTTTCTTCAAATTGTCTAGCATCAACACTTTTCTTCAAAACTGTATTACCATTAGCTTTTTGTGGACCTGCATTTTTGTTAGTTTGATTCCCTGCAGTAACTTGTTCATAATTCATAGAATTTGTTAAGGAATCAATATCAAAAAGCCAGTTAGGTCCTTGTCCTGCAACATTTGGTATATTTTAAAGAAAGTTTACATGCATATTCTCTTCAAATTTTCTGGTTTGAGAATTAAATACCCTGAAAGCTTTGCTATTTATAGAGTACCCGACTAAAAACCCTTCTTCAGCCTTTCTATCAAATTTGCCTAAAGGGTCTAGGGTATTTAGGATAGTAACAGGACATCCAAAAGGTCTCATGAAACTTATGCTTGATGGTCTGCCAATTATAAGTTCATAGGGTGTCTTGTTATGAGGCTTGGTCACTAAAACCCTATTAAGAACATAACAAGCAATATTAACTACTTCAGCCCAAAATACAGTAGGTAGAAGTGAGTCTGCTAGCATAGTCCTAGCAGCCTCAATCAGATTCCTGTTCTTTCTCTCAGCAACTCCATTTTATTGTGGAGTTCTGACAACACTAGATTCCCTTTTTATCACTTTTAATCCACAGAATTCGTTCATTTCCTTGTTATTGAATTCTGTCCCATTATCACACCTGATTACTTTAACCTTATGGTTTAATTAGTTTTCTACTTTTGTTATAAATCTCTTAAGAATCCTACTTGTCTCATCCTTAGAGGCTAATAAGAAAACCCAGCTAAACCTGCTAAAGTCATCAGTCACTACAAGGCAATATGTCTTATGGTTGATACTCCTAACAGATGTTGGACCAAATAAGTCCATATGCAACATCTGTAAGGGTTTGCTGATAGAGCTCACAAGTTTGGCCTTACAGGAAGCCTTGTGTTGCTTTCCCTTCTGACAAGCAACAAAAGTATGGTCATTGTCAAAAATATTTGAAGGAAGACCTCTTACAAGGTTTCCATTCACAAGTTTATTCATTGTTTTAAAATTCACATGACCCAGCCTCCTATGCCATAATTTAGACTCATCAATTGTGGCTTTTGCAAACAAACAAGTTAAATCTCTAGAAGGAACAACATTCTTTAAATCAGAGCTGTACATATTGCTTTGCCTGGGAACTCTAAGCAGTACTTGGCATTCATCAAGTTGTTTAAAATCAGGAGACAAAACAAGACATTCAGTTTCGGTGAAAAGAACATTGTTTTTCTTGTCACACATTTGTGAGACAGAGAAACGATTAAACTTTAGTTCTTTTACAAAAAACACATCTTCAAAGTCTAACTTATTTGTTCTTATCTTTCCTTTTCCTGTTATCTTACCACCTCTAGCACTTCCACCAAAGGCAACAAAACCTCCATCAATGTCTTGATAGTCAGTAAGGAAGTCTTTGTTCCCTGTCATGTGCCTGGAACATCCACTGTCAAATATTCCTTTATTCTTCAAAGCTTGTTGTGGATTTCCCTACATAAAAGTAAGAAAGTCAGTGTCTCTTGGGGACCCAAGCCACTACTGACTTGAGTCTGCCTTGTGGATCTATATAATTTACTCTTTTTGAGACCCATGATCCACTATTGTCTTTGGAGACATTGTTTAAATCAGTCATTTTAGGTCTCCAAACACAACCTGCTGAGGCCTTAACAGCAGTGACCCCATTTCCCTTAACAGCACTAACTGCTGTTTGCCCAGCAGTATTAACACCATTTACTCTGACAGTATTAACTTTTTCATTTGAAATCCTGGTATTTGGTGTTGTTGATTTATAAAAAGACCTTCTAATAGGTGAATGAGACTTATGAAAAGCATTTGTTCTTAATTTTGAAACATTCACTCTATTTGTATGGGTAGCAGTATTAACTGGTCTGAATGTACTAGTTGATGTTGTTGCTCTTAGAGAGCTTTGCTTGGCAGCACTAACTGGTACTCTTCCAAACCTTGTCAAGACTGCAGATGGAACAAATTTATTTTGATGATTTATTCTCTGAGCACTGTTTCAAACTGGTCTAATTTCCCTTTGACCAGTATTCTTTCCCATATTTTTCAAAACAGACTTTTTAGCCATTCTCTTTTCATGAAAATCATAGTCTTTTATTAGATGGCTGTAACTGCCACAAACAAAACAGGCTTTCTTTGTAAACCCAAATCCTAACCCTAGTTTTTGAGTCATTTTCCCATTCCAATCTCTTCTATCTACCTTAGGATTTTGAGTGATTATCCTAGGTTTTTCAGCTTGTTTAGGTTTAACAGATTCATTCCTAGCATTAGTAAACTCAATCCTTATTAAAAACTAGGTTTTTCTGTTGCTTTTTTAAATCATTAATTGAAATTATCCTCACAGCATCAGGGGGGGGGGGGGGGGGGGGGGGGTGGGGGGGGGGGGGGGGCAACCCAATCTTCAATGATAACACCACTAGGCCTAATAGATTCCACTCTAGGCATTTCTACATTAGTATTGCTAGTTTGAGAGGTACTTTTTTCAACTTGATACACACTATCACTAGTCTTATTTGTTGTAGGCCTATAAACAGAATCATCTAATCCTGCAAAAGATAGGTCAGCTAGTGGAGGCATATAGTTCCCAGTTAAAGGAGGAGGAACAACATGATATCCATTATCCTTTTTGAACCTATCATTTGTTTGATTGTCATCTCCATCACTTGAACGACTATCAAATACACTATTAAACAATTCACTACCACTTGAATCATTTTCATTCAATTGATCTCCATATCCTAGACCAGTTTTATCTTTAGAACTTAGTTGACTATTAATCAGTTTATTTAAGTTTTTAGAAGATGTTTCAAACTGTTATAGTTTATATAGCATTAAATCATCTTTTTCTCTTAAAGGTTTCATCTAACTGATTTTTAAGTCTAGTGACAGCATTACTTTTGTCTTTTACTTCAAATTCTAAGACTGCAATCTTTTCTTCATAGACAGCTTCATTTTTCTGATGAACAACTAACTGTGCCTCTACAGATTCTAGGCCTAACTGATAAGCTATAATTTCTAGATTAGCCTTACTAAGAGTTTGTCGCTGTTCATCAAACTATTTTTTAAGTTTTTCATATGTTTTTACACAGTTTTTAGAACAAGATTGTACCTATGTGTCTGACCCTGAGGAGTTTTTTGAAAGTTAGGCCATGAGAGCACACTCAGTTGGTTTCATCTTGAGCTTATATACACTCTAGTCATATCCCAGTTCATCTTGGACAATCAAAGCATTATCCCGAACAACCAATGCATCAGAGGTCTCTACTGGTACAGTCCTGCTGGTGTTATCCCTGCTCCTATACCCTGTATCTTCATTCCTGTCTTTGATTCTTGGTGCTCTACATTCCCTTGCAAAATGGCCCCTTCTATGACAGTTAAAGCATCAACCTTATGTTTATCAAAACACTACAGGTTCTTTGCCATTGAAAGAATAATCTTTTCTTTCTAAACTTCTTATAAAATCGCTTAACTCTCATCGAAAGCATGGCCACCTGCCATTTAAGGTCCATTTCTTCCAAATCATCAAGATCAATCTGCTCTAGGTCTTCATCATCCAGTTGTGGACTATTTGACTGATTAGAAAAGAATGGGAACATTAGATCATCAATATATGATGATGAAGAGGCTTGTCCCTGAGAATTATGGCCAGATACAGTAGAAACACCATTAGCAGTATTAACTTCATTACTGCTGCTAGTGTCTTCTGTAGAGAGAAAGGCCACATTCTGAGAGTTTGAAGATGATCCAAAGGAACCTTTGATATCAACTTCAAACACTTTTAGGTTATTTTATAGATCATCAATATCCAAATCATCTATACCATCTTTGTTCCTCATAATCAAGGCTACATTGTTCCATGATGAAGGTAGAGCTCTTAAAAATTCCTGATTTGCATCTTTATTAGGAACAGCTGCACCATGAACTTCTAGAAGGCTAATAAGTTTTTGAAACCTATCATATGCTTTATCTAAGCCTTCTGTGTCAGATACAGAAAAGTTTTCAAATTGTTGCTTCAAAACATTCTTCTGCATCTTCTTAGATTCAACATTGCCACCAAATCTACTCTTGATAGCAGCCCACAGAGACTTTGCATCCTTTATTCTATGGAACCTTAGTTGATACTCATCAAGAATAGACAAAAGCAAAATGCTTTTAGCTTTTCTTTCTCTTTGTCTTTGTAATAGTGCTTGAGCAGTCTTTGGAGGTACTTCAGTTTCAACACCATTTTCATCAGTTGTTACTTGTATAGGAGCATAACCATTCAAGATCACTTGCCACAAACTAGAATCTTTGTTAGTGAGATACTGCTCCATCCTCATGCTCCAAAGGGTATATTCACCCTTCTTGAGGATAGGAAGTTTTACAGTAGACACCATTTGAGGAGATTCTACTGGTGCTATTTGTGTTGCAGGTTCTTCACCAGACATTATGTATTTTTAGGAAGAGATCTAGATCTGATAAAGTTCTTCTTATTTAGAGTTTCTCCACAAGCTCTGATACCACTTGTGAAGTCCCAATAAACATATCTTCTTCATCCTGTTAAAGCTTAGTTAACCTGGATAAATCTAAACTAACTATAAGAGAAACTATGATTGTAAATACTACAAGTTATGCGGAATCTAACTTGCAATACTAAGAAGAACAATGAATACTAAACTTGAATATATTGATTGCAAATATTCTGCTAAGGTTACAGAATAACTAACTATGAATTCATTGTTCTAACTATGCCGTAGGGTTCCTTTTATACACCAAGGAAACCCTAATGGGCTTACAAAATGCGTATAATGATAATGCATATCTATTCCTAATATATCTCATGCATATCAGTTTAGCAGTACTAACTAATATAACTAGCAGTACTAACTACTTAGTCTATTTCTTCAGTCTTTAGCAGCAGTATCAATCTTGAACCAGCAGTAGTAAAGTAGTACTGGCAGTAGTAACTCAAAATTCCCAACATCTACTAACCAAGGACTAATGGTGCAAAATTGATTGACCTTAAAGGGTATAACTAGCAAGGACTAGTGGTTCAATTAATTTTGACCTAGTTTGGTTGAATATTGACTCGTTCGGTTGAGCTGGGTCGGTTGGCCTAGGTCGGTCGGTTGAACTAGGTCGGATGGCCTGGTTCGGTTAAGCTAGGTCGGTTGGCCTGTGTCGGTTGAACTGGGTCGGCTGAGCTGCACTATATATATATATATATATATATTCTAAAATAAAGGGGCTTGTGGGACTCGAACTCAAGACCTGAGGCTTGAAATCTTAGCACCAATCCTTTTACCAACTAAGCTAGTAAGGCAGTTATGTTTGTTGTCTTCTCTTCTTCAGTTTAAGACGTGATTCGCTGTCCTCTTTTTGGCTTCTATTTCGGTGCACTGACAGACTGTGGTTCGGTGAAATATTTGTAAACTTTCATTCACTGACTTCCTTTTTATTTCACATTCGGTGGAGACCGAATTTGTCTTCAAGCTCGTCCATTTTTTTTCATCCTTTCAAACCAAAAACACAACTTAAAACCATAAAACCAAAGATTTGAACACATAAAGTTTAAACCTTTTTTGCAATAATTTTGTTCCAAACATGTTTATAAAGCAAAAAGTCATTTTTAATATAAAGTTTGTACCTTTTTGTCGTGAAAAAAAGTAAACATGATTTAGAAACAAAAATAAGCCAAAATAAGCTTTAATAAGCCACGAAATAAGCTAAAGTGAGCTTATTTTGACATAAACACATACAAAACTCTCAACCTTGCTCTTGATGCCAATTGTTAGACATAAGAAACACAAGATAAACAATGATCCGGAGGTCGAGAAGAAGAATAAATAAAGTTCCATATTATTAAAGAGAGAAAGAGATGGGAAGATGTGCGTGTTTTCTAGAGAGAAGGAGGAGAAAACACACACTTAAATGTTACAAATGATTTCCTCACCCCTCCTTGGAAGTAAGGAGGGGAATATATAGTAAGTCATACACCTATCTTATGCATATTGTCACTTCTAGTCCTTGCGTATGTCTTATTTAGTAAACTAATGTAATTTCGTATAAGTCTTCATATTTTAAGGCTAACAAATCACTAAAGTTATGAACAAACAAACTTTAAATTTGTTAGATGATCAAAGTAATACCTTTTTGTCCTAAACTTTATATTTTTACAAATGTAACAAAACTTTTTTACAAAAATAAATTAGACAAAATATTTTTGTAATTAATTCAAATATATATTGAAATCAGGTTTTCCCTCTTAAAAACAAAAAAACTAAACCAAAAAACATTTCCTCAGAAAAGGATTGAATTGGGAGCGTCCTAGTCTGGGCGGCCCCCTTATAGGCTGGCCGCCGCCCTTATCAATAAGGGAGCCTCCAGACATAGTTAACGGACCGCCAGGCTTAATTGGTCCCAAACTTTGCCTATAAATAGTGGATTGTTCCCGTAATATTTTTCACACAGTTTTTCTCTGTTTTAGAACAGCTTGCATATATTTTAGTCTTTGATCATGTAACTTGTTTAAACATTTGTTTACAAGTGATCTAATCTTTCGTCTCTAAGTGTAAGAGAAGAATACCTGTAATCATTAAGATACGATGTATTATAAATTAGTTTGTGCATACGTAACGTTGTTACGATCTCGTTGTAATTTGTACATCAACCACTTAACCTCTAATCTTGTGTAGTAGTTAGATCGGGTAGATCAGGTTAGTATTTTAGGTGTGAAAATACGTGTGTGAGCGGTTAGTATTTTAGTCCTTAAAATACACTTGTAGATGGTATAAAGGTTCTAGCTAATATTATAACTCGATATTTAGCTTAGTATCGAAAAACAATGTAAGCGACGCGGTTTATATGTTTAGGCCTTAAAACACATTGTTTGTTATTGTAGGATCCCTAGATCATTCCATGGATTAAATCACAAGATCAATGGCAATAGAAGATTAAACATTAAAGAACTTTTTATTGAAAGAGCAACTTTCGCGTAAGAGGTGTCTTCTCCGCCAAGAAGGGATATTGTATGACTAGTGCGAAAGATAACTCTCGAGTAGGGTAATATTCGAGGAGATGGAGTAGGCGAAGAGAAAGCTTCTGACGCGAACCACTATGTTAAATCACTTTGTTCTCCGAGTTTGCGCTTTCTTTAAACCTTACGACTTTACACTCATTTATTTACATTAATCAGTCTTACATTTATTATTTTCCAATTATATCTATAATGTTTGTGAATTGTTGCTTAAAATTGTTTAGAATGATGATTGAGTGTCCTGAGCGATATAATTTAATGTTGTAGATTGCAGTGTTTATAATTATATGAACCATGCTCTAGATATATATAGATTGTAGTTAATTCATAACTTCTCATTATTGCGGTCTAACTTAATAATCGAAATATTAGATACAAATAACATTTTACAAGTTTCTTTTTACACGGAAACGGTATTTCAACCCCCACGTATGTTCCCACATACTTTGCTATGTCAGTTCCAATGCTGGGATTAAATGCATGATATACCTATTGTAGCATTCACTCGAGGTGACTGGATTGAGTGCAATCGGCTTATAAGCTTTGGTGCACCATTTATGTTGTGATCTTTATAAACGTTTTATATATTTACGATCATAGCGGGTTCGTTTGAGAATTATGCTCTTAGTGTTGATATGGTATTAGAGGCTGACCGAGATTTAAGGAGGAAGACAAATATTACTACTTCTAATGTTGAGAGAACGGATGGAGTTGGTTCTGTAATATGTTAGTGTGTGGGTATCGAATTTGAACCAACCTAGATGTGTAGGGTAAGGTTTTTGGTAACCATTAGCTATATGACATGTCCCCATCGAGTTTCGTTGAATATTACATTACAAGAACGCCAAGCAATTAATACTAAGTGTCTTCAAAATGTTGCCTATAAGTTAGAATTTCCGTGGGAATTAATTTTGGGTTCAAAAAGTTTAGTCTACAAATCCAAACCGAACAAAGTCTATATCTCATCCGGTGTCCAAACAAAAATGAGCTAATAGCTCAAAGGTACAACAAGAAGCAAGCAAGAAACAAGCGAGAACAAAAGCAGGCAAGTACATCTAATCCTTTGATACACTTAATACGGTTAGAAAAACTGTAGATAATCTGTAACAAAATGGGGACTTTAAACTTAGGTAAGAAGGTGGTTAATAATTTGTAAAAAAAAAAAAAAAACCTCACCCGGGTGGCCCTGGGGGAAAATTCAACTAATGAAACGAATATGGTAAGTGAGACGAATACAGGCAGGAGGATGATTTGTACGCGACATCCATGTCCTAGTACTTCACAACATGACATTTTTTAAAAAGCTTGACTATTCTCAGGTTAATGCGGATAGGAATAGTGAATGCGTGAAAAAGTCGTTGTATAAAGAACATTGCAAAAGTTTTATGGCGCACAATACTGGTTGCCAAGCATATCATGATCTAGAAAACTTTTAACATATTGGTAGGGCCACTAAGATGTATATCTTGATATTTTCTGCGGGATAGGCGACTGAACGTATATAACTTGTTTTTCAAACAAACACATAGCATAGAAAATTAATACTTGGCACATAAATCATAGGGAGAGGCCACCACCTTCTTTGGTCTTCACTACACCCTCCGTCGATGGTTTCCAAGATTAGTAATATGCAAAAAATGGCAGTGCGGAATGGGAATAAAAGCTTGTCTGAAAGGATGAAAATAGACTTACCCATGAAAACCCGTACTATGATGATGACTTTATGATTATGGTATTGACTGAGACTCATATGGCATTTCTACAATGCGTTTGGACATCAGTCTTAGTGGATTCAACTATTAAAGATTAGCGTATGTAGTAGATCCTCATAAGTTTTGACATGACATTTTTATAGATAGGTTAGGTTTGAAGCACAAATTAGGGTTGCGTTTCGTTCATTGCCCGATTTTTGGATGATGATTGGTTTCACTCGCATAGTTTGTACTTAAGTTGTTTGTTTGAAATAACAAAATTTACTGAGAAAACATTTAAAAAAACGTAAATGTTATGAATTCTCATTAACCTCTAATAAACTGAAATGGGGGAAATAAAAAAAAAACCCGGCTTTTAAAAAAATATTGAATAAAAAGCTGGTACTGCCTTATAAAATTACAGCGTCCTAGAATATCCATTCTAGTGTTTTCACACTATAAACGTTTCAAAAAGTTTATTAAGTTTGTTAAAGCGCATCTTAAGGTAACCCTAGTCAATGCTGAACTTTATAACTTTTTTATTCAATAGAGCCCATATTTGAAAATACCATGACTTTGTCAGGAAAACTATCTAGAAATTAGACTTGAATACCACAATTCGTATTTCACGTTTAAATCTTTACCATGGATAACATCATATGCTTCTACTATCATGAGAGGCTGGTTACAAAATAAATAAAGGTTACGGACATGGTTTTATGATCCTGATCCTTGATCTTAGGATCTTACGATTTTACGATACTGCAAAGCAAAAACGATCCAGATCCTACATAGGATCTTTCCATGCTTAAGATCTTATAGGATCTCGACCTTGACCGTAAGATTTTAAAATATACTCTGATCCGATCTTACTTTACTGAACAAAACAGAACTGAAAAAACTACAGATTTATGGGTTGTGTTTCGTAGAATTTTAAAAACAACATGTTAATCTTCTTAAACATTTCATAATTATAATTTAGGACAACATTTCTATGAATATAATTTGTGTTTATAATATATAATAATTTGTAGATTTGTATAATATTACAAAGACTATTAAGACAATGACATTATAGTATGATCTTACGATCCCGTTATAACTTTACGATCTCGATTTTGCAAATGACAAAAATAATCATTGGTAGGATCCCGATCTTAAAGACCCATCGTTATGACAAATGAATAGCAAAGCATGCTATTCGTGGAATATGATTTTATCCAAATAAAACGTGATTTGTGTCTGTGATGGTTGGTTCTTTCTAGAATATGTCCCAAGAAGTTACGAGTTCTAGTTAAGTTAAGTTTAATTTAATGTTTTATCTGATGGCAGGTAATACGCGATCTGCAGTAAATTTTTGTTGTTTCTAAAAAATGAATTTGTTTTGATGCCTAAGTGAGAATATGATAATTATCAAAAAGAGTACAGATCTTTAATCTATCTGGTATAATTTGGTTTCTTGTCAGTGCTGACTTTTGATGATGTGTGTGGTATGGCGACAGGCATAGGCCTTAATAATTCAATGGGCTCTAAAATTTGTCACCTTAACAATATGTTAAATGTTTAGATAACTAATTTGTAGTATATCTTATAAACAATGCTATTTTACATATAAAAATTCTTCTCGGAAGATCTTATTATTTAATTTTGCTTAGGGTCCTAAAAGATTTTAGAAATTTTGAGACGGCCCTAGTTCTTGTGGCACTGCATGGTTTTAGTCCTACCAGTATCTACATTTGTTTTTTGTATTGGATTGTAGCGTTGTAGTTTAAATTGAATATTTTAAAGTTGTGTATTAGTGATCTAATTTGGCCTTGGACATGTGTTAACAGTAAGCCATGGATAACACTGATATTTTTTGGTGCTAATATATTTAAATTTTTACCAAATTTAAGAATAAAATAAATAAAATGATTGTTTCTACTTAACATCATCTTAGATGATAGATCAAACCTAGACCTTTTGGATTGCAGAACAAGAAGCATTTATTCGATGAATGGCCCGAAGGATTACAATACAAGAATCTAAAATGCATTCGCGGATAACTAGCGTTAAGATACATCATCCTTGGACATAAATTGTTTTGAGATGTACAAATGATCAGGAGTAAAAAATCCAGCTAAAATGTCTCGATATCGAGAAGGTTTATTATCCCCCCACGCCCTAGTTCGTTGATATCGACCATAACGGTTCTATTCTAGGCCCGCAAAACAGATGCCATTTGATTTCAATATTTTCATTGCTTTAGCAATATGCAAAGACTCTATATTAACTTTTATTAGAAGATGCCTCACAACTCACCAACACGATAATTGAATCGTTGCATAAAAGTTTAGAATCAATCATCTAACACGTAACCACAAAATCCTTTGAGAGATGCAATAGCTAAACTCAACTATCATTATAAGAATATCAACAAATTGCGATAACTTTCCATTCCTATATCTTGATCGTTGTACTTTGACGTAGCACCCCAATGTTACCATTCCGCTGCGACTTGATTTTGGGGGTGTTACAACTAGCTTATAACTTCCTTTCGAAACATGCCACTTTTAGCGATGACTCATGTCGTCGCTAAAAGTCATAACCCAGATTAATCTTGCAATTTTCATCATTGCAGATGAACAACATGTTTGATAGAGGAAAAAACCTATTTCCTTGCAAAGTTATTTTTGAACACGGTGCAAGATTCAGGATTATGAAATTGAATCCATAACCAAAGCCCTCCAACATGGTGTACTTTTATCTGAGTGAAGCCTTCCGTTTTACATAACCTGTGGATATTGTTCATGGTCGCCACCTCCCTGACTTTTACCAACGCTACCTTTGATACAACCTCAACATCGCAGAGTAACCTACTAGAGGTGTAGGATTAGTATGGCTCTTTGATTCATCACCATGCACAACAAATGCGTAGGATTTGGCCCCTTAAATAGGTTTTTTCGTTGGTTTCAGGATATGTGGTATATGATTTTGAGGCGTAGCAGATGATGAATGAACAGGTTTTTGATTGACCATATTTCTTAGATGATTTTGTGGGTCGTTTGAATCTAGTAACAACAGCGTACAAATGAAAACTCCCGATCCATAAATTTGATGCCCCCATTTCACACCAAAAACATACACAAACATAGACCATAGAAATCATTCTTCTCCACACTTTCACACACTAAAAACACACACTAGCACCATTCCGCCATGGCTCAATCTCACTTTTCATTATTTTGCCCTAATTATTTTGAAGGTTATCTCTTATCCCTAAACCCTAATTTTATCTGATTATGCACATATGATGTTTTTTATTCAAAATTGTTGTATATTGTTAAATAAATCGTAATTGTTTGTGTTTGATTTTCTTTTATGATTGTTGATTTGATTGAAAATTGTGGCTATTTATTTGTATATTCGATTGTTGATTGTTCGATTAAATGCAAAAGTAAAATTCATCTATCGTGAATGAACTTATAAATGCATTTGACAAAAATGAAGTTATGGTTCACTGAAGTTTTGTTTAACATTTCTCACTAAAAAAAAGTTTCGTTTAACATAATCTTAAGTAATGTAGTACATATTAGAGTAAAGACAAATCCGGATAACAAAGTTAGGTAGGTCAAAGAGTCGATTAGTTTATCTAGGCGAGTATGTGGTTCAGAGCATTATATCTATGATGCGTTTTTCTTGGTAAAGTTGTTCATATTTGATAATGATAGATATGAGCACTCAAGTAGTCATGTCAAACTGTTATTGCACTTGGTTATTCCATCTCTTAACATAAGGCTAATTGATGTACAATTTTTGTAAATATGTAACATGCTCATTTCATATTATATTTGGTACTTGACTTTTGCTTGTTATATATAATAGAGTGTGTTATCCCAAATAACTAAGATCCAAACACAACTAATAAGCTATACCAATAAGCCATAAGAACGAAATAAGAATAGAAAAAGAAATAAAAGTAGAGAGAGAAACTAGAGAGAGAAACAAAGAGAGAAAGATTATATTAGGAGGAAACACATACAAATGTAATCAACACCCTTTCCATGTGTAGAGAGGGTCCTATTTATACCTTTAGCCTACTAGATGGCGTATGGGCTTACTACTTGGGCCGGGCTTGGCTTGTCTTGGGCTTTGAGCCCGAAACATAGACAATATTAGCTTAAAATCCAAGCCCGTTAACCCCGACTAGCCTATTACATAACAACACTAATTACCATTAAGACGACCGATAACATTCTTGTTCAACTTATATAAAAATAAGGCTAACAATCTCCCCCAATGTTGAGGTCTTCTTTGATATCCCCAACATTGACGTTCTTGATGAAGGTTATCTTAATTTAACTTTATCTTCCCCAATGTTGAATATATGACGTTTGAGCTTTGCCTTATTGGGTCTTGTCTTTGTCTTTTCTTGTTTGTAATGGCTTTGTTCATTCATGCTTGAGACGACCGATGATATTCTTTCGGTGTCATTTATGTGATTATGATCTTGAGACTTCATCTTTTGACTTTGAGTTCTTGATATCTTTCATCTTGCATCATCTCCTTGACTTGAATCATCTTGATTTGACTTTCTTGATCATCTTGTGCTCTTGATCGACATACTCATACTTATTGCATTGTTTGACTTATATGAACATAAGGCTAACAATCTCTCCAAAATACGATTCTTGATTTGACTTTAAAGATCTTTTGAGGAAGTTTAGGATCAACACTCATGATGCTAAATGATTGACTTTTAGAGCTCGAGTATGAGTATGTGGTAATGAATCCGACGTCGCTGGTACATGGTTGCAACACCGACGTTTAAATCTGCATCTAAAAGGTTAGTGATAAACAACAGATATGGACGGAAGTGTCTTTGTCACTTTGTCGAATACAGTTGCAATAACCACGGTTCCTCGTTAATCAGTATAAATATTGCATGTGATCAGATAGAATTCATATGAATCTTCTTGACAGGGTTTTGCAGTTGTACTAGACATTCTCATTACTGGAGCGTCTCAAAGAAGACAACACGGAAAGAGTGAATCAGATAGTTACTATCTTTCTGATTAAGTCATCAATTCATTTACTAGACTAAATCGATATCCAGTTAGCACAAGCTTGATTCATATAGAATCTTGCAAGTCACCTATCACATAGATTTTTGAGGTTGACTCTGGAAGGATTTCCATTCATCACTGTGAATACTAGAGAGTATCACTCTGAATGTTCTGGCAAGATCTCAAGGATAATCTGTAGGACTCTTTGATACCAAATGTTATATTGATGAATAAGAATTTATATTTTGACATTGTGTCCTAATGAGATTTACTTTGATGATCTCTTTTGGCTCTAGACTCGATTTGTGCACTTTGGTTTGAGTACTCAGAGGCTGGAGCAAACTGCCACCTATTCAATATCAAGAATCTCGGAGTGAGATGTCAATAGATAACGTGTGTATCTCTGTGACAAATGAGACAAGTTTCTTTTGAGAGAAACCCGTATGGCTGGAAAGGGTTGTGCATTGCATCACTGGGTCCATGACGACTTTCTTCAATACCAACGATCATCTTTGTGATTTTGATAGATTATGTATTGACCCGGTTTCTGCCTAAGTTGTGTGAATGGCTTCTTTCTTTTCACCTTTTATCCATACGTTTCTTTTTAATTCTTCAACCCCTTCAATGCTTACCAAGGCATCATTACTAACACCTTGTTGTGATTGTTCCAGTGTTAGCTCAATCTTAGTCGACATTATTCCCTTTTCTTTATTCATCTCCAATCATACCTAAGGACTGCTATTTCTAACTATGGATTATCCTTGGGTAGATCCCTCCGGTTCTGGTTGGATCATAGGACTTATACGTAACCTTAAACCACTTTATGACTTCATCGACGTCGTGAGTTAATTGGTTGTTGGGTATAGAGATCGAACCATAAAACCATTTTCTAACATTGTTTCATCTGTATCAAAGGTTTTTATTTTGAAATACTCCCCCTACACATGTGCTCGAGATTCAAAATTGTTTTTGCACATAAAGGAAAGAGTTTCACTTAGAGTCTTTAAAGATCATATTCTTCTATATCACATTTTCTCCCCTTATTTAAAATAATAAAACATTTAGTATTTGAAATACCAATTGATTAAAATTTATGACATGAAAAATTCTACGGGGAGAAAAATTATACCATGATATTGCATGAATCCATTTTTCTGATAGCTCCCCTTCAACATAGTATGTGGGATACTACTAATTTTTAAAAACTTGACGTTACAATGAAAAAATGATATGACACCACAAATATGTTGAAGACGGAGTGAGATGCCTTATTGAACAATGTATATTATTAATTGAAATTATAAATTCCACATTTTAATTTCACGAAATGTTTTTGGATACATAAAATTGACATTTATGAGATGTATCCAAAAAACATTAAAAGGCTTTTGGTTTAAAAAGTTCCCCCTCAAAAATTAATCCACATAAAATGACATTGTAAGTACCATAATTTTTTAAATTTATTTGAGGAAAGGAGTGTTGAACACACAATTATAACAAATATAACTTTTTATGGAAAGATACCACAAATTATATTTTCAACAATTTGACATTAAAAGTTCTTTTTGAAAATTATGTTTAACGGTTTTTAAAAACCAATGCTATCACATGAGGTCATACCATGCTTTATAAGTATCTCTTGAGCATACTTAGCTTGGTTTATAAAGATACCACGTGGGGATTGGTGAATCTGAATTCCTAAAAAGAATTTCAGCTTTTAGAAAGGTTTGGGTTCGTAGAACCAAAAATTATGTCATCAATGTAAATTTGAACAAGTAATATGTCTTTCCCATGTTTAGTTATGAACAGAGTTGGATCAATAGAACCTTTTGAGAATCCTTTGGATACCAGGATGTTGGAGAGTTCATCATACCACGCCCTTGTAGCTTGTTTGAGTCCATATAATGCCTTATTTAGACGATAGACTTGGTCTGGATGATATAGATCTATGAATCCATCTGGCTGGTTTATGTACACTTCTTCCTTCAGAGGTCCGTAAAGAAATGTTGTCTTAACGTCCATCTGGTATACTGGAAATGATTTGTGTGTAGCATACGTAACGAATAACCAGAAAGCTTCCAACCTAGAAACTGGTGCAA
>BQNB010058500.1:0-37739 GCA_026074375.1 Tanacetum coccineum | reverse complement strand
TTACGTACTTGTGTGGAGAAAACGTATAAGTGCGTAAGAAAACTCATTAAAATGAAAAAAATGTACAAAAACCTAACAAAACATACTAAAACATATGAAAATGTATAAATTCGAATAAAAAGGTCCAAAACTGATAAAACGGTCCCAAACAGATAAAAACATACAAAAACGGATGAAAACGTATAAAAACGGTCCAAAACAGATAAAAACATATAAAACGGACCAAAACGTATAAAAATGACCAAAACGGATAAAAACATAAGAAAACAGATAAAAACGTAATAAACCGTACAAAAACGTATAAAACGAACGAAAAACGAACGGAAACAGATAAAACGTAACAAAACGGATGAAAACGTATAAAAACGAATAAAAACTGACAAAAACGTATAATAACGAAAGAAAACGGATAAAAACGTAAGAAACATATGAAACCGTACTAAAATGTATAAAAACGAACGAAAATAGATAAAACGTATAAAAACGTTTAAATTCGAATAAAAACGGACGCAAACAGATAAAAATATACAAAATATATGAAAACGTACAAAAACGGATAAAACCTGATAAAAATATATGAATAAACCAAAATTTAAAAATTTATTACAAACGGTTGTTGGGGAAAAGTTTAGACACTGCAAAGAGATAACCCTAAAAACAGACGGCCATTAGGCAAAAGGATAGACGTTGCAAGATTATGCAACTACAGGGACTAACGTGTAAAAATTTTAATAGCATAATAAGAGGTTTAGTAGTACAAAATGTATAATGAGTTATTTGGATATTAAGTAGAGTATTTATAAAGTTTACCCTCAAAAAATCCGAGAAACGGATGAACCGAGCCACCCCGCTCAATTTGAAACCGAAAAAACCCACTTATCACGGTTCGGTTTATGTTTAGAATTTTAGATATACATGGTTAATCGAACCGAGTCGTGCATAGTATACATGAATGTTTTTAAATCAATATTCAAATAATTGTACAAGTATTAATTATATTATTGCATTACCTTTATTGTATAACGACTTTTTTTCTTCTAATGTAAACATTTTGGAAAATCTAGTGTGAAAATAGATTAATGTGATCGTAATCTATAGATGTCGAATATATATTTTTCTGTAAATATGTTATGTATGAATATTTCAGTGAAAGTATTGTAATGTGTGACACCCCGTAAATTTCAGGCCAATATTTTAACCGTTTCCGTTCAGTATTTTGAATTTTATAAGTTACGTATAATTTTTACGTTTAACCAGGAAGTTCCCCGCGTATATCTAAGAATCGTTACTGAAAGCATTCCGGGTTGCTAATTGATGTAGTCTTTCGACAATAGTCGCGTTTTTACGTTCCGAGTTGATATTTAAAATTTTAGAATTTTTCGTAAAGTTTATACGCGTTTTCAGTTATTGTGTATACCGTGAATATAACTAGTCATAGTGTGTGTGTGCATGGATTCATAGAAATTAAATATCACCTTGCATGATTCCCCTTGAATTTTGGAGATCAAATTGGTCCCCTTTCTTTCCTTTTTTCTTACTCATAAAACCGGACCACACACAACACACACACTTTTCAAATTTTGCAAGCTTATATGTTGGTGTCTAGGTTCATTTCACATTCTCATTCTCTTTCAACAAAAACACACACTCATCTCTCTTCTTTTTTTCTCTCTTGTTCGAACACACCAACAAACACACACACTTTCATATTTTTCAATCAAGACCATTTGAAGATATTGTATTCGGGTTTGATTCATATTGTTATTCGGGTAGTTTTAACACAATGTTTGGGTTATATCTAGTTTCTAACCACCTCCTAATCATCATTCTTTTGTAAGTAATTAATTCTTCATAAAACTTGTACTTTTGATAACCTTATAATGCATAAACACTAGATGTACAACTCTTTTTGTAAAAATCAAAGATTCAAAATTTGCATAAACCCTAAAAGGTTTATGTATATACTCGAAATATATAAAAGGGAGCCAAGAAAAGTGTAGTTTCGTGATCGTGGTTGTTTTTATATAATAAAAATTATGTCTTATTGCTTATTTGATGTTTCAGCTTATATATAAGCTCTCGGAGAACTTATTAGGCTTCGTTTTATGATTAGCCCACTAAGGGAAACAAAAAGGGAATTTGTTCTATCTTATTTTGATTCGACTTATATGTTCTTGCTTATTTCTTAGCTTATTTGATTCCTTTTTGGCTTAACGGGCTTAACAAATAAGCCCGAATGAGCTTATATGGTTTCGGCCCAACACTTGAGCCCAAACAGTGGCTTAAGGCCCACGGTTCGGCTTATTAGGTTGTTGGCTTGGCTTATTTGAGCTTATTAATAGCTTATTAGTGAGTCAAGTGCTTATTTGCTTAACGAATTGTTTATCGAACTTAATGGATAAGCCTAAACCTACTTATTTGGTTTAACGGGCCACGACCCAATATTAAACAACACACCATGGCTTTAAGCCCACGGTGTAGCTTATTGGATAAGCTCGTGTATAGCTTATTTGATAAATTCCAAACTTAGATACTAGTCGTTTGCTTATTTTGGACTTTTCGTATTACGAATCATCTATTTTGGCTTATTGGGACTAAAAGCCCAATAAGGATCCAAAAGGGTTTCGGCTTAATTATTAAGGGATTTTGATAACATATGAGATTTTCAATTTATGAGATGTATTTTTGAAAGTGATTTGAATAAAGTCTACGACTTTGGAAAACGTGTAAACACGAACAGGTAATGCTGAAATTTCTATAAAAACTATACACTTAGAAAGTATTTAGAAAAACGTTTATACCAAAACATTGTAACTAGTTTATAAGGGAACTGGTAAGATGCCGAAACATATTCTTTCTTTACTATTGTTTTTACATAGTGTTATTACTTGACATTACGGATTATATTATCGAGTCACACGTTACAACCACAACACGACTACTAATATTCCATTCTTTAGAAAACGTTAACGAAAGTGTTTTGATAAACCTTTATGCATTATCACTACATTCTTTATTATCCCAATTCTAAATCAAACCTATATTACTTAGGTTGTGTTCGAGTACCGTTGTTCTATTCCATGTGATCTTTCTTCTAGCCTTTTCACTACTTCACTTCACTAATCAATGTGAGTTCATAGCCCCACGTTTTACACTTTTGAATGCATTTTACAAACTTTGGGGTGAGAAACATTGCTTGTTTTTCTTAAACAGTACACAAGTACTTTACGTGATATTTTCCCTTGTTTACATGTTGCCTAAGTAGCGTTAGACCAATATTGCCTGTATTATCATGAACTGTTAAATTCCTTTAACCGACTGGCTGGTTAAGTAAGCGCGAGTGAGTAAATAGATCTATTGGGACTAATAATCCCTATACAGGTTTGGTAATTCTTACTAGTCAGGTACAACGAACTGTACAGGCCAACATATTTATATCATGTCGAAACTAGTTTGGGTGGTCTTTGGTCGGACACCTACCAAGGCAACTTTATCATGTTACCTTCCACTATTAGCTTCAGTGTCATAAGCTTAGCGCAACGTAAATACCTTTTATGTAAAGTTGTATATGTTATAATTGTCGCATACGTTTTGAAATCTTGTGGTCCACTATAATTACGTTTGAATCAAACCTATGAATTCACCAACTTTATGATGACATTTTAAGCATGTTGTTCTCAGATGCTTAGCTTGAATTTTCAAGGTGTGCTATTAGAAGTCTATGTGCAATGTGGCTTTAACTGATTTCAAGATTATCTTTATTCATACTCGTTGTCTTTGTCAAAACCATATTATTGCTTCCGCTACGTTTTCTTATTGCTTCCGCTATGTTTTAATCACTTTAAAATGGTTTGTAAGACTTAATACTTTTAAATTCATGCAACGAGCTATGATTTTCTAAAACGTACCCTTTTAGAGGTCGTTCTTTATGCTTTGTACTTTAGATATGTATGACGTCACGCCCCCGGACGCTTATTCCAACGAGACCCTATTTGGGGGTGTGACAGATTGGTATCAAGAGCCAAGGTTATAGAGAACCAGGTAGAATATCTAGATCTGGTCTATAACCAGTATGTGATCCCTACGTGAATTAATTGTGCCCTTACATGATCCCATCTTGCCTTACGTATATGATAATTATAATGTTATTATTTTACGTAACCGATAATTTCATATCGCTCTATATAATTTGCATAATGTATTTTACTTTGTATTATATTTATTTAGTCTTCCCCTGCATAATGCATGGTTGATATAATGGGATTTATATGAACTGTTGCTTATGTAGGTCATGGCCAATTCTGTCATCTCAATTTCTTTGGACTCATCAGAGGAGAGCGTGGGGACGTTCACTGCTCGAGTTATCTTGTTTGGCACGATTCCTACTACCATTCCATCCATTGTACCTACTGTCGATTCACCCACTATACCACCTATTGCTCCCACTATACAGTACACTTCCCCATTCATTTGCACTGATTCATCTGACAGTGACACTTCTGAGAGACCACCATCGCAGGACCCGTATAAGGTTACTGCTGATCGGTGGAGGAGCTAAGTAGCAGCACACTCATCACCACCATCATCACCTACTCATGATTCACCACCTACTCTAAGTTAGATTTTAACTGCACCGCCCGGATTACCCCGCTGACTAGTTGTTCTTGTCTTACTAGGGCAGCAGATTCTTGTTGGTCGACCTTACCGTACCCAGCCTAACGGGGTACTTAAGATGTTGACAGCAAGGAAGGGGGTCGGACCATTACCTAATCACCGACTTGCATTGAGATATTCAGCGGATTACTCTTCATCAGATCATTTCATCTCACATGACTCATCACGAGATTCTCCGTCAGATTCTTCATCACAAACTTCATTAGATTCTCATTCAGACACTTCATCTAATTCTTCTTCGAGACACTTTTCTTCAGGTCATTCTATATCAGATTCTCCTTGTGATTCACCAACTGCTATTTATGCCGGGTTATGACATCAAATAACATCTATTTTATAGCATCATTTATCCCATGCAATTATCCCATTTTGTATAATTATTGTAAAGAGTTGTTATTTAATCGTTTGTATTTGAGAATTGTAGTAATTATGGAGTACTTGGTGAATATTAGCAAAAGGCGCGCATTCTGGAGCTTAAACGAAGATATTTTGAAGATTACTATTCTGACAACCAATAAGCCGTATCCATCAAGGAAGATACGGCGTATTTGTGCCTACACTCACCAAAGACCACGAAGGACACAAGACCAATACGCCGTATCCAGGAAAGGAAATACGCCGTATTCAAGCTATATGGGAATAAAATATTCTGGAAGATATCAAACGTGGTTTCTATTCCAAAAAACTCTAATACGCCGTATCCAAGCCATTGGATACGTCATATCGACACCGACTCCAGAACCTATAAATACAAAACTCAAAAATGAGTTTTAAGTGTGTTAAATCATATTCTCGATACCTAAACCACAAAAGTTGATTTTTTCATAGGAGAAAAAGAGCAGAAGAGGTCTCGCAACGCATTCCAATCCATAGGAGACAACATGCAATTTCTTATACTTTTGTAATCATTTAGTTTTTGGTATCATTCGTTAACTCGGTTAGTTTACCTTGGCTAATCCATTACTCTTGTATTAATTATGATGTTTGAAGGCTAATACCTTCGAGTATTAGCCATTATTATAAAGATCTGAATGTTTGGTTTTGTTTATATCTTAATTTCTTAATTTATCGTTGATTTATTGATTATGTTTATCAATTTATACTTGTTTACGTGCTTAAGTATGCGACCTATCATTCAACTGGGTCTAGTCCTACATATTTAATGTGCTACAACTTCGGTGTTGTTTGGGCGTAGGCTAAGAGTCCAAGATAGCTCTCCATATAGTAATGCATATAGGTGGAACAAATAGGATCACTAATAACGTCCTGCTTGCCTGGATTGATCTGGTTGTACCGTAGAAGGTAGTGGCTTAGTACTAACTAATAACATTCTGATCATTGGTATAGCTTGGATGGTGGACTACCACCTAACACAAGTTACCTTAACCTCGAATCTTCATATTAAAAGATTAAATTGTTCCACCCAACGTTTAAGGTAATTTCATCCTACCTAAGATCACACTGTGATTACTATTTTTGTGATGTAGAATTATGCCGATTGCTACACGTTTCGGAATGACCTAAGATGCGATCGACGAGATGATTGCCAAGCGCGTGGCAGAAGCTCTAGAAGCGTATGATGCTGCCAGGAACCCCGGAACCGAAACAAATAGAGTAGAGCAGCAAGACGCCAAGTCGAGGCCAATGTAATAATGGAAACGTGTAACGGTAATAGGAAGGAATCCTAATTGAACAACGAGGGTTGTACTCGTTACTTGAGAGTGTAACCTACCAAGACATTGGAATTTCAGCCCCCCCCCAAAAACGCCCGGCTCCCCTACCCCCTCCTTTCTCCCCCCCCCCCTAAACTTCAAGGGAACTGAAGGAGTTGTTGTTTAACCGTTGTTTGAGAAAATAGTGATGGTGTTTCATATCATGTATTGGCCCTCCAAAGTATCAATTAATAATGCAAGTTGCTCCTTTTGAACATGCGATGACTTGTGGAAATCTTATAAATGGACATTGGAGTTGATGTCTACTTATGCCATGACGGTGGAAGGCATCATAAAGCTACTGACGAGGTATCTTGTTCCCTAAAGGAAAGAGATTCAGAAAACATAGACGGAATTGTGAAATTTACTAGAAGTATTGACCTACTGCTTATAAACCAAAGGTTCCAAAGTGACTCTTTGTGCACGAAGATGGTCCCGGAAGAGAGGATCAGGTTGAAAGCACATTGGAGGTCTTCCGATAACAATCAAAGGGAAGTGATTGTGTGTTGAACCTACAGACCTCCCAGAATGCAATTCCGTAGTGCTAACAACCTGATGTACCATGAAGTTAAAGGGTTACACTATTAAGAATGCTGAGAATAAGAGAAGGTTCGACAATAAAACAAGAGACAACCGTAGACAACAACAACCCTTTAGGAGACATAATGTTAATGGCCAGAATATGGCAAGAGCATATACGGTTGGAAACAATGTTGAAAGGAAAGCGTATGTTGGAAACTTGCCTTACTGCAACAAGTGCAGAATGCACTACGAAGGGCCGTGCATGGTGAAATGTGGTAACTGCAAGAGGGTTGGTCACATGACTAGAGATTGTAGAACTGCAGTTGTTGCTACCTCTCAGAGGGCCCCGGTTGGAAATCAGACGAGATGTTACTTGCTATGAGTGTGGAAGACCAAGACATATATAACACCCCATATTTAGATTCCTATTTTGATAAATATAGCATCGAAGCTAATCTGGGTGTTATTTTTCATAGTACAAAAACATCCATAACATAATAAAAGAATCGTAAAGAGACGTTTTTGGAAAATTGTGTTATCATTCATTTATTCATACAAGTTTGTACATAAGTGAGGTCCCAAAAGTCTAGTAAACAAAAGTTTTGAAATGATAACAGTTGTAGCCATCTCAGTACGTGCCACTTCGTGCCTTAAGTTGCTCAATTAACCTTGAGACAAACCATGCTTAAAAGTCAACAAAAGGTTGAGGAAATTTATAGTTTAAGTAAAGTAGTTTGAATGCAGTTTAATAGCGGGAATTACCTTGATATACACCCATAAGTTTTTGTAATAATTGCATGCCCTGTACAATTATCATGGAAAACCGATTATTATTGCCCCAAGCTCATACTCCGAAGCTTAGTAAAGTAATCATAAATAATTTCCCCCAACGGTTCTTTGCCAAAACACCTGCAAAGTTATTCCAACAAAGTGTCTATTGTTTACCAGACAGTAATAGTACACCAACGGGAGTCCAGTCCCAAATAGATCTTTCACCAGCATTCGCTGCTTTCCCCGACGATAATTAACGTTTCAATGATAGTGGGGACTTAATGGCAAAAGTAGAGACTTAGGCAATAATGTATCAGGATAGCATACAGAAAAATACTTGCATTCATGGTTTATAGCATGTATCCCCCTCGCGGGTTTATAAAACATTTAAAAGATTGAAATGCGAGGCTATAAACCTCACCTATAGTAACAAGGAAATCTATTGATTGGCAAAAGTATAGAAATTGAAAGTAGCGGCTTCGTCACAGACAACCTGTAATATGTTCAAGTCTTAGGTTTTATTGATATTTTAGTGCATAAAGCTTTAATATCATTTTTGATTGAAATAATATGAAATATCGATCACTGTTTCGATAGCATCATAATTCAGAGGTCATGTAGTAAACGTTTGAGGAGCCAGGACACTTTAAATCGTAAATCCAGCAAACTTGTCAAAACGTATACCCAAATGAAACTCTTTACATGAAGCTCCCTAGTAACGTGATACATTATAGTTTTAAGTTTCTTCAAAAGCTAGTCGATGATAAATTACGTTAATTATATAACGTAATTGATTATAAAGCTCGATCAATTATTAAAAACGTAAATGGTCGGGTTTAACAAAATCAAGTTTATAATATTTAATATAAATATATATAATTTATAATTAATATAAAAATATAATATTTTATATTTTTAAGATACAAAAATGTCAATATATACCCTTGGTTTATAAACTTTTACAAGTTTAGTCCTTTATATAAAAAGTATATATAAAATTACACCTTTTGACTTTAAAACTTGGAAAAAAGTATCCTTAAGTTAAAAATTTAAGAAAATGACATTTCAGCACAGCCACCTATAGTAATTATAATTTTCATAAAAGTTACGATTATATACCCTTGCATGGAAATATTTGCAAAACAAGTCCCAAAAAGCCATGCACCTATTTTAAGATTCCAGAATTATATTTTAGTTATAGCTTATACACAGAATAAGCTAAAAATAAGATTTTTTAATACGTAACGAAAGTTAGAAAAAGGATTCGTAGCTAGAAAATCAAAACGGTTTAAGGTTTTAATCAAAAAAAAAACGCAAGGGTTTGAGGATTCCAAGGCTTAAACAAGAGTTCATATATGATCTTAAAGAATATTATAAACATATAATACATATAATATGCTTATTGACTAAGATTTTGAGCTTACTTGACTAAAATGGGTCGAATGTTTTTTATTGACTCTTACACTCTAGAAATATCTTCAAGCTTCATTTTTCTCTGCTTCTTGGCTCTATTATGAGCTTAGGGACTTACTTGATCTTCTATTGCTGTCTAGGAATGGTTAGAATACCTTTATAAGGTGTGAGATGAGTTGTGTGGGATGAAATGAAAAGGGTGCTTTGGTTCGTGTATTTATAGGGTAAAAAAACCATTGGTGCCCAAGTTTACTTAGTACAAGGATTAAGGGCTTTAGGTAGATGATTCAAGAAGCTAGTGATGATTGGTGAGCTAGAAGCTTTATTAGGAATGTGGAATGGTGTTTTGGAGGCCACGGTTAGAAAAGGAAACAAGGAGGTGATTTTGCTACTTAATGACCAAGTATCTTGGAAAGGAGGTGATGGAGGTGCTTGCTAGGCTGCTTGGTGATGTCATGGTGAGGTAAGGGAGGTGCTAGGATGGGTGCTTGGTTTAAAAATAGGTAAAAGGGGAAGAAAAGGTGTATCGGGTTGTTTTTTAGGGGTTTTTTGTTTTTTGGTTTATTTTGGTTAGGGTTTTGGACTTTATTTTCGAGTTAGGGATAGGGTTTAGGATAGATTAAGGTTTAGGATTAGTGTTAGGATTATGGTTTAGTGTTTAGGATTAGTGTTTAGGGCTTGGGATTAAGTTTTAGGGCTTAATTTTAAGGTTAAAGTGAAATTAGGGTTTAGGGTTTTTTGTTTTAGGGTTTTAGGTTTTAGATTAGGGTTTAAGGAAGAATAGGGTTAGGGTTAGGTTTAGAGTTGTGTATTAATTCGTGTACCTGGTGTAAAGTGGAGTTAAGAAACTAGAATGAAAACGGTGGTAAAATGAGCTTATTTGAATGTGTGCTTAATAACTTGTACTTTGAGCTTTTAATGACTTGTACATTGATTTAGAGGGAGAACATAATTCAAATATTGTGTATTAATACTTGTACACATGCTTTAAAGGCTTGTACATTCATTTTATATGTATATATTACATATAATTAGGGTTTTGATATAAACGTTAACGTTTAATGCGTGTTTGAAGAATGTTTTAAAGTCGTTAATGATAATGTACTTGGTAAAAATGATATTAAAATATATACTTGACATATTAGGATGTTTAAATGATGTAAACATAGATAGAGACGGCATTGATAGAGGTTACGTGAGCTCGTTTACTTTAGAGATGCAAGTTACGTTGCATAATGAGATAAAGCAAAAAATTTCCCTGTAAAAAGGCGGTATATAAAGTGCAGCTAAATTAATATATGGATATACAGTGCATCTAATTTTAATAAGCTGGATAAATATATGATTAAATTAATGGGTTGTTATAGTCCCCCATCCTTTACAGAAAATTCCGTCCCGAGATTTAATTGGACTTGTAAGTGATATTGGAAATAGATGAGGATTTTTGCACGAATTTCATTCTTTCGCGTTCCCTTAAATTCTGGTCCTCTTTTAGAGTTCCATCGTACTTTAACTATAGGAATACGACTTTGTCTTAGTTGCTTGATTTCTCGATCTATAAATTCCACTGGTTCTTCCACAAAGTTGAGTTTGTCATCGAGTCGAAGCTCTTTCATTGGAATGACGAGAGATTCGTCAGATAAGCATTTCTTTAGATTAGAAATGTGGAAAGTATTGTAGACATTTTTAAGTTCTTTGGGAAGCTCAAGTTTATATGCCACTGGACCAATCCATTCAAGGATTTTGAATGGTCCAATGTACCGAGGGTTAAGCTTTCCTCGCTTTCCAAAACGAATGACACCTTTTCGAGGTGACACTTTTAACATAACTCGATCTCCAACTTGAAATTCTAAAGGCTTTCGCCTGACATTGGCGTAACTTCTTTGCCAATCTCTTGCAGCTTGCAAGCGTTGACGAATTTGCACTATTTTCTCAGTGGTTTCATGAATTATTTCTGGTCCCGTAAGTTGAACATCTCCAACTTCGTCCCAACAAACAGTGACTGCACTTCTCCATAGAAGTGCGTCAAACGGAAGCTGCCTTAATAACTGGCATATAATTGTTATTGTAAGAGAATTTCCACCAATGTAAGTGTCATTCCCATTCTTTCCACAGTCTAAATACGGCTCGAAGCATTACTCGAGTGTTTGGATGGTTCTTTTACTTTGTCCATCGGTTTCGGGATGATATGCCGTACTCATGTCTAATTGAGTACCCAAGGCATTTTGTAATGATTGCCAGAATCTGGATGTGAAATGACTATTGTGATCCGAGATAATAGATATTGGCACGCCATACCAAGAGACTATTTCTTTGATGTACAACCTTGTAAGAGTTTCCATACTATCCTCCTCTCGAGTAGGGATGAAATGTGCGATTTGGTAAGTGCATCAACAATGGACTAGATTGTGTCATGACCTTTGAGGTTTGGATAGTTTGTACAAAATCCATTGTTATTACTTATCCCCCTTTCCACATCGGAATCTCTGTTGTACCTGCTAAGCGGATGGCTTCTGACATTATGCCTTAAACCCCCTTTTCCCCCCCCCCTAAACATGTCAAACATTGCCAACATAAGTCAGCGAATGATTGAGCTTAAGTAGGCCACCAAGAAGTTTTTTTCTTTAGATCTTGGTACATTTTATCAGAACCTGGGTGAATGGAATATTTCGATTTATGGGACTCATGCATAATCAAGTCTCTTAAACCACCGAAGAGTGGTAACCAACTTTGATTCTTGATACAATGAGTTCCATCAGAACGAATTTCAAATGATTTGTCCATTCCTCGTAGGTTCTCATCTTTGATTTATCTTCTTGGATTGCTTCAATTTGAGCTTCGAGAAATATTATGGGGGTAACTTTGGTGAATGTCATGACTAATGATTCAGATTTGGAGTGTTCTCTTTCGGCTAAGCATCTGCTACGACATTTGCCTTTCCAGATGGTAGTGGAATCTCAAATTCGTATCTGCAAGAGCCATTCTAGCCACGGCGTTGCCCTCAATTTTCAACTCTTCTGATGAAGAAAATGTTGAAGGCTTTTGTGAATCAGAGAATCATTTTTCTATACACTTTTTACCGTATAGATAGTGTCACTAGATTTTTAAGAGCGATATAAGTACTGCTCCTAATTCAATATCAGGAGTGGTATAGTTTTTCTTCGTGAGATTTAAGTTTCGGATGCATATGCCTATAACGTTCCTCTCTTTGCATTAACACTGCTCCCAGACCTTGAAGAGATGCATCACAGTAAATGACAAAATCATCGTTTCCTTCTAGTAATGCTAAGATTGAAGCTTTACACAGCTTTTGTTTTAGCAATTGGAAAGCCGTCTCTATTGATTCTTTTTTTTTTTTATCCCATATATACTTCTTGTTTTTTCTGGGTTAATTTAGATCAGAAATCTTTGCAATCTATTGAAAAAACCTTGGATGAATCTCCGTAAAGCTGGCATCTAAGAATTGACGAACGTCTGAAGTGTAGTGGGAATGCCCAGCTTTTATTTAACTGCTTCATTCTTGTTGGGTCAACATGAAGTCCTTGACTATCAATTAAGTGTCCAAGAAATTGCACCATGTGGATCCAGAAATCACACTTTGAAGAACTTGGCATATAGTTTTTCTTTTTTCTGAGTAATTTAAAGATTATTCTTAGATGATTTGCGTAATCTTCTTCGTTACGAGAGTAGATGAGAATATCATCGATGAACACTATTACGAATTTGTCTAAGTATGGTTTACACACACGGTTCATGAGATCCTTTATACAGAAGGCGCTTAGCGTTAAAACCAAATGTCTTACTTGAAATTCATAATGGTCCGTATCTTGTATCTGAAAGCAGTTTTAGGAATATCTACATCCTTACTTTCCAGTTGATGATAACCTGATCTTAATGATTTTTGAGTAGATACTCGAACCAATGAAGTTGTCGAAATAAGTCACGTTCCTGGGTAATAGGGTAACGATTCTTTACAGAAGTTTATTCAACTCCCCGATACAATCGATAACATTCAGGAAAGATCCCATTCTTTTAACAAATAAGACATATCCTCCCCATGGTAAGTACTGCAGTTCCGTATAAAAACCCTCGTCAAACAATTCTTTGAGATTGGGTAGATAGTTCCTATTCAGCATTTCTGAAGGAGCAAATTTATAAGTGCTCTGGCTACCTAGGTGCAGCGCCGGGAATTAGATCATTTTGAATTCTACTTGGCGCACGGGAGGGGAGGCCCAGACAATCTGGCAGAAAACTTCTGGAAATTCTTGACTACCGTAATGTCTTCCAGTCGTATATCGTCTACTTCTTTTCCATTACTTGGGCTAATGAAAACTTGACAATCCCTGGATATTTACCCTTTTGTTTTTTATACAGGATATGAATTTAGTCGGGTCTTACTTCGGTCACCTCGAATGATCAAAGTTTTCAACCGCGTTTAGGATGGACGACTTCTCGTCACCAAATGATTCAGCATGATACTTGGATAACCAATCCATACCAAGGACAATGTCAAAACTACAGTTTAATCGGCATGAGATCATTTTTCGAAAAGGTTGATTTAACAAAGTTAGGTGCAAACCCTAGGATAACGGTGTTCGAGCTTATAATTCCGTCAGCCATTCCATATCTAAAAGGTATCTATTATACATACGGATATATAGCATAGAGCAAGAGATAGGACATGAAGCTTTTATCGGCTCTGGAATCAAATAATTACCTAGCTAGATGTTGGTGCTTTAAGAGAAACAAACCCGAACTACATTCGTCTTGATGATGCATTCCTATCTCTTAGCATGTAGGCTCTTCCCTGGGCATTGAGTTGTCTTTCGGGCACTGATTTTGTATATTCCACTTTTCACTCCACAGCAAAATTAAATAATTGTCACTTAGCTATAACTTCCATAGCTGGCCTTTGTTTCGACTGTTTCTTGGTCAAATGGCCCACCTTTTGCAAGATTACACTTAATCATACAAGGTCCTGGTGGTGATGTAGTCACATTTTCTACATAATATGGAAGGTTTTCTGGCATACCTATTGTTTTCAGTAGAAGTGGCAGCATAAGCTTTGACAGCTTCTTGCCTTCTGTTTCTTTGTGGTTGGTGAATTATTTGTAGTGTTTTTGTTGGTGTTGGTGTTACGGTAGTTGTTGTTGTTGTTGCGGTAGTTGTTGTTCAAAGTTCTTCCGTCGTCAAACTTTCGTTTGTGGTCACTTGATACTTGTACCGGAGTATGCTTTGTTACCTGATCCATTATCCTTTGGCTATGTTAATGCTTCCTCTAAATTTGAGGCTGTTGACGGTACATTTCCTTCAATACTTCTAGAAACCCTCCGAAAGCTTGCCCAGGATTTTCTAGGTAGTTTGGTACCATGTTGGGCATAAGACTGCTAATTCTGAATCTTCAACTTAAGGTTTTAAATCAATTCCCTGTACACCAGAGTTGTAAAGTTCATCTCCATCTTTCTGACTTCAGTTCAAGGGACAAACTTGTTTGTCAAGAGCCTTTTTAATTCAGTCCAGGTGATTTGATTGGCTTGATCTACTCCTATAGGTTGGGCGTATGCATTCCACCAGGACAAGGCATCATCAGTCAGGATACCAGTAGCAAATTCACTTTGTTTCTCTTCGGCACATTTGCTGGAGAGATAAATACTGATTTTGGTTTGTCTCAAACATGGATGAGGCCAACTGCTCCTTCCGTACCATTGAAGTAGAAAGCTTGACAGCTTATAAACTCTTTATAGTTTCCTGTTTTTGCTACAAGAGTTTCCAGTAGGTCCGGTGTTTCCTGTTAGATACTAAGTACTATGCCATTGTTGCAGTTTGTGCTTCCAGAGCCCGCGTGACACTAGTCACAACTAGTTTTCTTAATGGAAGCATGATACATGGCCGTGCTTCAGGATGTTGACGTCCTATTGCAGGCATCCTATCTACAAAAGACAACACATAATAAGAATAATTCACAAGTCCTTAAAAATACTTAAAACAACAATTGCATTTTAAGCATTATTAACAATAGTGATATAGATATCAAAAGATAATTCCATAATCAAAATAATATCTATGTATGATTTATAATGATGATGACGGAGATGCAATATAGGACATAGGATGAATATGAAACAATAAGGTATAACGAGATTGCCATTGTATTATATTATGAACAACTTGCCTTTGTTATACATTGTCAAAATTTGACAAGTGTTGTTATTTATACCACACATCCCGTGAGGCAGGTTTCTAAACAAAGTTATAACTAATTCTAATAGTCTGATGGTCCTTCTTGGATGTTCTATGTTCATAGATGTTTTTTCATAGAAGACTTTCCTTATCTTCTTGGTGACGAACTTGGATTTCTTCTATGATTTATTCTAGATCAGTAATTTTGAAGCGAGCCAGAGAAATCTTGTGGTTATTTCCCATTTGCTTCTTTTGAAGTTTAGAAATTCGAGCATGAGCTTGATGGAGTTCAGCTTCTAGATTGTCAAAGTCTTGTTGGATAATCACCCGACCTTTTCCGAGTCCTTCGATTTTGTCTTCTATGTGCTCAATACGGTCGAGAGAGAGAGTTCATCTAGATGATTCAGAATTTCCTCAATTTTCTCCTCGTGACGTTCCAAACTTGTCTTACGAGAGATTTCTCCCATCTTAAATTCTTGAGGTAGGGTAGAATAAAGGAAATGATGGTTAGGGCCCTTGTTTCTTAGGTGAACATATATCCTCAGCAAAAGATTCTGGAGATTAAGCAATTAAAGATGAGGCACAATATTGGTGATGGAATATGATTCTTTAGCATAGTATGCAGATGACCTTCATGAAAGGTCATCAAGAAAAAGTGGAAAGATTGGGGAAGCTAATTGGAACTACACATATATGAGCTATTCGATAGAGCAAGAATACTTTTTTCCGTGAAGCTGGGGCACCCCACCTACCACTCACCACACCATGACATAGTTCCGGAGAAGCCGGATAAATTCGTGAAGTTAGAGGAAAAGAAAGGCATCCTCGATAATGAAGTAGTATGTTTGAGGAGAGACATCGTTCCTCTTAACAACCCAGTGGTAAATGAACAATAAGTTATTTATCATTAATAGTATTATGGTCTAGTATCTTTACATACTAATCAAAGATGAAGCGGCACTAAAGGACTTTCTGATGGAAAAAGAAAAGTAGTTATTGTTAAGGTTTTGACTTTGTTCATCTATGACCGTGCTCTTGATACCAATCGTATAACACCCCAATTTGATAACTATACACGAAGCTAATCTGGGGTGTTTATTTTCATAGTACAACAGTCATAAACATAGAACACGAATCGTAAAGAGACCGATTTTTGGAAAATTGTGTTATCATTCATTTATTCATCAAAGTTTTTACAAAAGAGAGGTCCCAAAATCTAGAAACATAAAGTTTGAATGATAACAGTTTAGCCATCTTCAAGTCCGTGCCACTCCGTGCCATAAGTTGCTCAATTACCTGAGATAAACATGCTTAAAAAGTCAACACAAAGGTTGAGTGAAATTCATAGGTTTTAAGTAAAGTAGTTTTAAATCAGTTTAATAGTGGTTACTTTAATACCACCATATTGTAATAATTGCATGCATGTTTACTATTATCATGAAACGATTATTATTGCCCTAAGTCTCATGACACACCGAAGCCTTAGGTTACAGTAAATCACAAATAATTGCCCCAACGGTTATCTTTGCCATAAACACCCGCAAAGTTATCAAATTGTGTCTAATTAGTTACCGACATATGAGGTACACCAAGGGAGTCCATCCCCAAATAGACCTATTTACAGCATTCGTGCTTACCCCTGACGAGTAATTAAACGTTCCATGATCAGGGTGGACCTTAATGGCAAAAGTAGGACTTAGGCAATAATGTATCAGGATAGCAATACAAAAAATACTTGCATTTATGGGTTTATAGTATGTATCGCCCCTCGCTCGTTTATAAAACAGTAAAGATTAAAATTCGAGGAACTATGAACTCACCTTAAAAGTACAGGAAATCTGATTGATTGCTACAAGTAAATGAAATGAAAGTAAGGCTTCGTCCCACAACCAGTTTAATTTTTTGTGTAAAAAATTTTTGTTTTTTTTTGTATTATGTCAAGTCTTAGTTTATTGGATATGTTTTATGTCATAAAGCTTGTAATATCATTTTGATTGAAATATTATGGAAATATCGTATCATTGTTTGGCCATCAAAATCAGATGTAATGTAGTAAACGTTGTTGGAGCCGGACACTTAAAATCTAAATCCAGCAAACCGTCAAAACGTATACCCAGAAATAAAACTCTTTTACATGAAGCTCCCTAATAACGAGATACATTATAGTTTAATTTCTTCAAAAGTTATTCGATGAAAATTTACGTTACTTGTATAACGTAAATGATTTATAAAGCGCGATCGATGATTAATAACGATAAATGTGTCGGATTAATAAAAATAAGTTATAAAATTAATATATATATATATTATATATAATTAATATAAAAATAATAAAATTTTTTATTTTTAAAATACGAAAAATTGGCAATATATACCCTTGGTTTTATAAACATTATACAATTTTGTCCCTTTATATAAAAAGTAAAATATAAAACCTTTAACATATAACTGCCACAATAGGTCCTAATAGTTATAAAATTAAGAAATGACATTTTCCAGCCCCTCTAAGTTATTAATTTCATAAAGTACATATATACCCCTTGCATGGAATATATTTGCAAACAAGTCCAATAAAGCCCATGCAAGCGTTATTTTATGATACCAAATGATATGTCAGGTATAGCTTATTTAGATAAGCTAAATAAGATGTTTTAAGTAAAAAAGTTAGAAAAAGATCGGTAGCTAGAAAATTAAAACGAGGTCGATTTTTAGGTTTTAATAGAAAAACGCATGGTTTAGATTCAAGGCTTAAAAAGAGTTCATATATGGATCTTAAGAATATTATAACATATCTAAAAACAATTATAAGCCTTATTGAACAAATTTTGAGCTTACGTTACTTTGACTAAAATGGTCCGAAATGGTTTTAATGACATCGTATGCCAGAAATGGCTTCAAGGCTTCGTTTTTCTTGTTCTTTGGCTTCTATTCTGAGCTGGACTTCAACTTGATCTTCTACTTGCTAGGCTATGGAAGGGTTAGAATTCATTAGAGGTTTGAGATGAGATGTGTGGGATGAAATGAAAGGGTGCTTTGGTTCGTGTTATTTATAGTTAAAACACCATGTTACTTGGTGCCAAGTTACTTGTACAAGGATCAAAGCGTAGGTAGATGGATTCATTGGAAGCTAAATAGAATAAGGCTTGACCGCTCTTTTATCTTCTGTTAATTTGCTTGCGTGGGTTAAAGTGTCTTGAATTGATTATAGTCACCACCAAACCCGTGTCAGTCTCTTAGGCTGAAACCCCCCTTTTACCTGTTAGAATTAGGATTAGAACTAAATAGGATTAGCATAGGTTTGACTTAGATTAGATAACCAAAATATTAATAAATTGAGAGATTTAAACTCGCTTTAAGTGTTTGACACCCTACTTACCACGAATCTACCACCGACCGGGTACATTGCCCGTTAAAGTGTTGTTTTTAGTTAAGTCGGCAAAATATAAATTTAAAACTTTAATCATAAAAATATACACCACACAATGACACATCACGGGGCCATCTCGCAAGAGACGTAGGTCCCCTACTACTTCAATACCCGTAGCTTCACCCGTACCCAGAGCCTTATCTCCCGTACGCACTGACCTATTATCGCCTCGTAAGAGGATTAGAGATTCCAATCCTGTGACTGATTTTGAGGTTAGTTCAGAGGAGGGCTATGTGCCGCATGTACCTAGATAGATTGGTTTAGAAGTTAATGTTGAGGATAGTTATGAGCCTTACACTAAGCCCAAGATTAATCCTGATGTTCAAGCAGACATCGATGCTTGTATTACGTTTGCTGATGATACGGCAGCTAGAGGCACAGATGTTAGAGTTGAGGTTGGGACCGCGGCCGAAGAGGAGGCCGATTCTAGTGCAAGAGGCACGATTGAGATTGGGGTTGATCGAGTTACTCATCTTGTTGTTTCGGATGACACGGCTAATCCTGTTAGGGAGGATTATCCTGATCTTGTTAGTGCTGATGGATCTCTAGAAGTTATGCAGAGAGGTTTGGACGTGGTCATGTAGGAGCTATATGATCACATGATGGAGATCCCGGTTCATAGAGTCAGAGTTATAGAGAGTGTCCAGAGAGACTAGGGACATAGGATTGTGGCGACTAGCCAGCAGAGCGCTGCTATGTCAGAGAGGATAAGTACGTTAGAGCGGGATAACAAGAGACTTAGAGGCATGTTAGGTGTTGAGAGGCAGATAGTTGACCGTATTCGGTGTCGTATGTCATATGTTCAGAGGGATTTGAGGCAGATCCGCCGATTATGATTTTATGATAGTGTGAGGTTCGGGAGGCTTGAGACTTACACTTGGAGGCATTTGGGTTATCGCTCCTAGATTTGTTCCATCATTGTTCATGTACCGATCAGTAGTATTTGGTGGTAGTAGTAGTAGCGTTATAGATTTGTAGATCCTACTGTTGAGGTAAATTTACGTGGACTACTTGAGATTGGTAAAAATGACCTTAACCTTAATGAATATCTAGATCAGCTTGGTTCTTTTGGATCTTGATCCTTCGTCTCCTAGCTGAAAATAAGAAAGAACACCGTTAGCTCGCCCCGGGGTGTGACTCCAGGACCAACTCCGGTGTAAGAATAAGTATGGTGATATGAGATAAATGCGGAGAATATAAAGTATGCTCCAAAGTAGGTGTTATGTGTATCGTCCTGGGGAAATGAGATCTCCCTTTATACTATTTAGGATTCGCTACAAGACATAACCGTGGGGCTCTCTCTTGGTACGATCTGTCAGTTACGTGTCATTCCAAGGACGGTGGTCCTGCACAAGGACTGTACCTTTGTCGGATTGTCCTTTGATACCACTGCATTAGGACGGAGCTAATAACTCCGAACCTGATATGTCCTTCGACACACCAGCTTCTCTAGAGTTCTGGTGGTGACTCCGGACCTGACATGTCCTTCGATAAGTCAGCCTCTCTGGAGTATTTATTTAGTTTTAGCCTTTGCTAGTTTGGCAGGAGCATCTAAGCTACCTTTTTCGTCCGGATATTCTGAGGGAGACTATACCTCATTACTCAGGCTATGTTTCTTCTCTGAATGTTCCGAGGGAGACTATACCTCATCACCTACCTTAGAGAATCGTGATGTAATCGACTATATTTGATGTTATGAAATCTACTTTCCTATTATCTACGTTATGATGTTAGTTACCTAATGTCGTTTTCCCTATCTTTTACGTAATATGTTATTATTTACTTGATTGTGGCCTTGCCGTGCATTTATGTTAACCTCGAATTTTCTTATTAAAAGATTAAATTGTTCCACCCAGAGTTCGTGAAGAGGATATTCCAAAGACGGCTTTTAGGACTCGCTATGGTCACTACGAGTTCCAAGTAATGCCATTTGGACTGACCAACGCACCGGCGGTATTCATAGATCTGATGAATCGGGTGTACAAACCGTATTTGGATAAATTCGTGATCGTTTTCATCGATGATATATTGATTTACTCCAAGAATAAGAAGGAGCATGAAGGACACCTTAAGTTGATATTGAGGTTACTTAAGAAGGAGGAATTGTTCGCAAAGGTTACCAAGTGTGAATTTTGGTTATCGAAAGTGCAATTTCTCGGTCACGTGATTGATAGTGAAGGCATTCATGTTGATCCCGCTAAGATTGAGTCAGTCAAGGATTGGGCGTCACCCAAGACTCCAACCGAAATTCATCAATTTTTAGGTCTTGCTGGTTACTATCGACGATTTATCAAAGGTTTCTCGAAAATCGCTAGGCCTATGACGAAATTGACTCAGAAAAGCATGAAGTTTGATTAGGGAGAAAAGGAAGAAGCTACATTTCAACTGTTGAAACAAAATTATGTAGTGCGCCAATTTTGGCTTTACCCGAAGGAAGTGAGAACTTCATGGTCTACTGTGATGCTTCGCATAAAGGGTTGGGCACAGTTTTGATGCAAGGGGAGAAGGTCATAGCCTACGCATCTCGCCACTCAAGGTTCATGAGAAGAACTATACCACACACGACTTAGAGCTTGGAGCGGTAGTGTTTTCCCTGAAGATGTGGAGGCACTATCTGTATGGCACGAAGTGTGTTGTGTTCACTGATCACAAGAGTTTACCGCATATTCTTGATCAGAAAGAGCTGAACATGAGACAAGGTCGATGGCTGGAAATGTTAAGTGATTATGACTGTGAGATTTGTTACCACCCGGGAAAGGCGAACGTGGTGGCAGATGCCTTGAGCCGAAAGGAAAAGATTAAGCCGTTGTAAGTTTGAACCTTAGTGATGACTATAGGATTGAGTCTTCCCAAGAAAATTTTGAATGCTCAAGCCGAGGCGAGGAAGGAAGAGAGTTACATAACTAAAGATCTGCATGGTATGATTAATAAACTCGAACCTCGTGCTGACGCAATGTTGTGTCTAAACAACAGAAGTTGGATTCCGTATTTTGGTGACTTGAAAGCGTTGATTATGCACGATTCACATAAGTCAAAGTATTCCATCCATCCTGGATTGGATAAGATGTAACAAGATCTGAAAAGATGTATTGGTGGCCCAACATGAAAGCAGAAATTGCCACCTATGTTAGCAAATGTCTAACGTGTGCCAAGGTTAAGACTGAATATCAGATTTCATCTGGATTATTGGTTCAACCAGAGATTCCCCAGTGGAAATAGGAGAACATAACAATGAACTTCGTCACTAAATTGTCAAAGACGGTAACTAGATAAGACACGATTTGGGTAATCGTTGATCGTCTCACCAAGTCTGCTCATTTCCTACCCATGAGAGAAGATGACTCAATGGAGAAGTTGACAAGACAGTACTTGAAAGAAGTGGTTTTGAGACATGGAGTGCCGGTTTTGATCATCTCCGATCGAGATGGCAGATTCGCTTTACACTTTTGGAGGTCTCTTCACAAAGCACTAGGTACTCGACTGGATATGAGTACAGCTAATCACCCGTAGACTGATGGTCAAAGTGAGAGGACCATCCAGACATTGGAAGACATGTTACGTGCATGTGTGCTTGATTTCGGAAAAGGTTGGGATAGACATTTGTCGTTGGTAGAATTTTCATATAACAACAGTTACCATACAAGTATTAAGGCTGCATCATTTGAGGCGTTGTATGGGCGTAAGTTTCGATCACCTATCTGCTAGGCTGAAGTTGGAGATAGTCAGCTCAGTGGCCCAGAGATCATCCATGAGACAACTGTGAGAACCGTCTAACTCAGGTTGGTGACTGATATTATTTTTATAACGTCTTTGACTAAACTTTCTTGTGTTAAGTTTATTTTGTGCTTGTCTGGTCATTTTGTGCTTAGATTGTCTTTTTATTAGAACCGTTGTGTTCGAACGTGCCTTCGACCTAGGATCCTAATAAATGTCAACTTATTATAAATAATATGTTTAGTTATTTTAAAATAATTAGTGTCACCCGTACATAAAAAGATATAAATTAAAAAAAACTAAAAATAAAATATTGAAAATAAAACAGTACATTTTTACGAGTTTATGTCTTTTTAAATATAACCTGGTAGTTTCACCTTCTTTTAATTAATATGTAGCGACTTGTTTTTATTTACGTATTTTAAAAGGAATCATTCATTATGGTTGAATAACTTTATTTTCTACAAAACATGTTGTAATATGCAATCACAAATTTTGAGTACGTTAAATAAATAATATAAGATTGGAATAAATTAAGCAAAAGATAGATGTGTATTAAAGAATAAAGATGACATGCAGGGACGGAACCAGGACATAATTGGATCAGGTGCATTTACGAAAATTTATACGAAACGAGGAACACAAATTTTTAAGACCAGGTGCACTTAGGAAAAATTTAACAATATATAATAATATATTATATATATATATGAAGGTTAAAATAAAAATACAAATATTCGTGAGAAGGATAATTTTTTTTTTTTAAAAGTTCTCAAAAAATTCTAAAAAAATTCTATTAAATCAGGTATGTTGGTGCATAAAACTTTTGTAAAAGAAGTTTTTCTAATTTTGAGTTTTTATACGTTTTTTTAATGCGCAAAAAAAGAAATTTTGATACACAAAAAAATTTTGATGCACAAAAAAATTTTGATGCACAAATTTTTCGACTTGTTATAGTTTGATGCGCAATAAAATTTTGATGCAAAAAGTCAAAAGAAGTTGGGTACAAAAACGAATTTTTGATGCACAAAAAAAAACCGAAATTTAATATGCAACCAAACGTTTTTTTTTTTAAAAAAATTTCGGTAAAACGATCAAACTTTTAGAAAAACTTCCTTTACAACTTTTTCATGCACCAACATACACAATCTTGTGGAATTTTTTTAAGAATTTTTTGAGAATTTTTTTAAAAAAATAAATCTTTTTATTTTTCTCACGATTATTTGTCTTTTTATTTGATCTTTATCATATATATATATAGGATAAAGATCAAATAAAAAGACAAATATTCGTGAGAAGGATAAAAAGATTTTTTTTTTTTTTAAGTTCTCAAAAAATTCTGAAAAAATTCCACAAGATCGTGTATGTTGGTGCATGAAAAAGTTGTAAAGGAAGTTTTTCTAAAGGTGGGTAGTTGTGCCGAACAAAAAAATTATTGAAAAAATAACGTTCTTTGTGCATTGAATCAGTTTTTTTGTGCATCAAAAATATTCGTTTTTTGTACCCACTTCTTTTTGACTTTTTGCGATCATAAATTTTTATTGCGCATCAAACTATAACAACGTAAAAAATTTTGTGCATCAAAATTTATTTTTTTGCGCATTAAAAAAACGTATAAAAACTCAAAATTAGAAAAACTTCTTTTACAAAAGTTTTATGCACCAACATACCTGATTTAATGGAATTTTTTTAGAATTTTTCGAGAACTTTAAAAAAAAAAATTCTTTTTATCCTTCTCACGAATATTTGTCTTTTTATTTTAACCTTCCTCTATATATATATATATATATATATATATATATATATATATCATGTCATGCTTTGCAAGACAAGACAACATGATATTACATTTACCTTGACATATTTAAATGTAGCTAGTAAGTGTTTGCAAATTAATAAGATATTTGTTGCTACTTTAGCGTAAATGTGTAGATTTGTAACGACTTATTTTTCGAGCACATTTACAAATAACGATCATATCCGTAAATCATTACATGGGTTATATTAGTATTAGAGTTTAAATATGGGCACACTATACTTTGTGATAGAAACTAAAGTAATAGTTATAAAAATAAAATTGTATCCTAAACTCTTGTTTCCTATGTAAATAGGAAATGTTGCCAACAAATTAGTCTAGATGTGTGACTAATGATAACTAGAAAAAAAGAGGAAGCCACGTTTTAACCAAAAACATGAGTCATATTGACTAAGTTAAATTGTTAGACTCCTTTTTATATATATTCCATCTTTGCCGTTAAAAAAAAAAAACATACAGCCCTCAAAAAAAAAAAAAAAAAAAAAAAAAAAATTTCAAAATAAAATCAAAGAATGGAAAGTGGGTCTACTCTGGAGGATTTTGGAAGAGATGATATCGGTAGGTCAAACCATGGGGTTCTCGATGGCAATGGTAAGGTAGTATTAAAGATCTGAGATGGAGGCATCCATTGATCTTAAAGGAGCGGTTGGACAACGTCCGATGATTTGTTTATCTCTTAATATTCATAGTGGTGAAGGGCTTGGTTCCCAGGCCAAGAAAGATTGGATCAGGGGAGTTATGTAACAAAAATAAAGTTTCTTTTCTGTCTTTTTCAGGAGACAAGGCTGAAAAAGTCTCGGACATGGAGTTAAGAGCCTTTTTGGGGTAATTCTAATTTCGATGCTTTTGTTTAGTCTTTCTCTCGGTTAATGCGGGGGGTTCTTTTATGCGTTACGGGATCCTAACTCATTAAAAAAGATAACCATATCATTTCGGATGACTTTATGGCAGTGTTTGGTAAATGGAGAGCTAAACCAAACTGGAATGTTAATATGTCACCGATGATGCTCCTCATGCGGTGTTTCTCTTAAACAGCCAACACCACACACCAAAACCACCACCACACCACTTATGTGTATACACTTTGGTCATTATTTATCTTATCTTATAAATCGTTGGAATGGAGAGTGCATTGTCTTGGGAGATTTTAAGTGAAAGTATAGGCGTAAAGGAAGAACGAGGGGAGTCTATTTTCAATGTGTATGGAGCGAGCGGTTTTTATCATTCATTACGTCGGCTGGGCCTTGTTGAAGTTCAAGTGGGAAGGGTTTAGCTATACATGGGCGCACCAATCGGCTATCTAAATGAGTATGTTAGACCGTTTTTTGTTTCTAATGGGTTTCTTTTTTTTTTGTTCCTCATACTTCAGCGTGTGACTTGATAGGCATCTCTCGGCATCGGCCGATCCTTCGCGGGTGTTTTAACACAGATTATGGGGCTCCCCGTTACGTTTGTTTCACTTCATGGTTTGATTTTCAAGGCTTTGAATGATATGATTACTCAGAATTGAATCTATTACCTCAATATGATAGTATGCTATGGTTCGCTTCCAAAAGAACTTCAGCGCTCTCAAAAAGTGATTCGTATTGTGGATGGGAATTATAAACGGAATAAGATGAATCGTAGACGGAGATTAAAATTAAGTTGAAAGGATCAATACCCCCCCCCCCCCCCCCCCCCCCCCCCCCCCCCCCCCCCCCCCCCCCCCAATTTAATACTAATTATTAGATAAAATTGGTGCCTATGATGATCTTCTTTTGTTCGCTCAGTGCTCCTAAAACATATATTAATGATATCATCTCCGTGGTATAGCGTGTGAGTTTGTCCTTTAGAATCCCCTATACGTGACAAACTTACCCTCCCACATGCAACAAACCTATTCACATCCCACCCTCTTCCAATAAGGCGAAAAATTAAATGGGCGGTAGAAGGGGAGAAAACTCGAATTTTTTCATGGCCGACATGTTTAACAGATAACGTGGGTTGTGCGTTGGATGGGGGTTGGGGTGGTAGTCGCCAACTTAGCGGTTAAAGGTGTCATGATTGATGGCGAATGGGTTGATGATCCTAGTAAAGTGAAAGATGAGTTTCGTGATTATTTTGCTTCTCGTTTCTGTGATCCTGGAATCCGTCATGGTGTCATCCATTTTAATTTTCCTAACCGTCTTAATATTGATCAGTCGGGGGAGTTGGAGGCTACTATTTCTAGAGATGAAGATTGCTTATCATAGGGCTGTTTGGGATTGTTTGGTGTTGAAAATAAATCTCTGGGACGGCGGGTTGTACTTTGAAATTCTTTCGCAAATTCTGGAATATCGTTGGTCCTGATCTTTTGCTTAGCTGTGGAGTGGTTTCTTTCATCAGCTCTCGTTTTACTGTTGGATGTAATTCTTATTTTTATTGCCTTTTTCCCGAATAACATTGAATCCGAAATCGTTGAGTGTGTTACAGGCCTCTATTAGCAGTGATTGGGAGTTTTAGTAGTATCTATTATATTGTTTACGAAGATTTCTTGCAATGTCTTTCTGGAGTGGCCGTTCGTCTACGGTCATCGCCGGATTTATTTTCGAACGTAAGAACAACAGCGTTTTCTTCTAACCGTCAAATTTTGGGTATGGCCCCTCCTTCCCCCTTTCCTTTTGCATTAACGAGGAGGCTCTCCTTGCTCAGGTTGCATTGCCATCAATTAAAAAACTTTTGCTATGGTTTTTTATGATCGAATTGCTAATAAAGCGTAAATGATTCTTATACGGTTGGTGGGTTGAATGTGGGTGGGGGGTTTGTGATTTGGTTGATGTTCTTAAATCGGTTTGGGTTCAGGTGTTATGTGGTGTGTTCGTGGATTTCAGTGTATCTTAAAATTATTAGTTTATGGACTTCCATTCTTGTTTTTAATGGGAATATATTAAAAGATCAAGAGAATAGTCCTTCTAAAGAAGTTTCCAGTTTCAATAGGGGCTTGATATCATGGGGGATCCGTTTGGTCCCTCCTATTTATTTATTATTATCATGAGAGTCAAGTCTGTACACTTATCTTTCTCTCGTGTTATCGATAAGCAGAAGCATTTTTACAGTATTTAAGATTGAATCTTTCAACGTCTCTTTCCCATTTGTTTATCGCGGGATGATTGCATAACAATCAGTTTTTATCGTTATGAATGGTTTCATCGTGGTGGTTGGTAATTTGACTATGGTATCGTGCAACACTCTTCGTTTGTTTGTTTTTCGCTTTATTATCCGGTGGCCTCTCTATTAATCTGAAGAAAAGCCAAATACTGGTTGTTGGTTTTACCGGATCTATGTTTTAGTGGCTCGAATTGTGCTTAGACTTTGCTTTTGCTAACATGTTGATTGTTGTTCTGATTCTTCATACGACACGTTTTTTGTTAAATACTTGGGTTTATCATGTGTAGACGCGAAAAGAATTACAATGTCTTCGATTAGGGCATGGGTCACGAAAAGTTAATAAGCTTCGAGATGAGTCTATCTTCTTTGGAAGCTCAAAAATCTTTCTTTGGAGGTTTAGTCTCTACTCTTCTCTTAGTCCCGGTTTTCCGGATCCACCCTGTTTATTTTTTGTCTCTACTTTAAGGTCCCTAAGGCGCGTTCTCAAATCCATGGATTTATTCGGCGGAATATTTTTCTATGGGTATTCGTGTTGCTGGCACGAAGAAATGATTGCTTGGGTATGGGTTCTAAGGTTTTGCGTCCAAAAGTTAATGGAGGTATTGGAGCGTCTCCGAGTTTTTTATGCATCTAGAAATAGAGGGCCTTCTTTTGTTTTTTTAGACGTGGATTTGGCGGCTTTCTGTCTCGCGGATCAATCGTTGGTGGGCCGGGCCCAGGGTCATTCAAAGCTTTATCGGCTTCCAACCAAGTACTATTTCTGCCTCCTATTCTTCAGCTGTGGGTTCTATTGTAAAGATTGATCGCCCTTTAAATCTAAAGGTTTGGACCTATTCTCTCATTGTAATATTATGAGTTCGGTATACGGTATTTATGTCTACAAGTTTCTTGGCATGGATCAATATGGGTTAGTGATTCTTGTCTTCGGTTAAGCTATACTCGTCTATTTGACTCTTCAAAAATAATAAGGTTTGTTCGGTGGCCGCCTAAGATGAGACGCTAATTTTGTTTAGTCTCTCCGTCGTGACGCAGGTGGGGGGGACAATGAATCTGCACAGCTTTCTTCGGATTTGGATCTTCTCGTTAAGTGGTGCTTTCTTAACTTGGGGGTTAGTCGTTCTGGGTCCTTTTATGGTGACGGGTGTTTTCGTGTATATGATGTTCGTAGGTGGCGTGACGAATATGCTTTGGCCATTTATCGGTTGTGACGGCTTGTTGGGGCTTAGGGGTTCCCCATCAAGGTTAATTGTTTTGGCGTGGAGAAGATCTCTATGATCGTCTTTCACTCTGGGTTATTTTGCATCGGAGGTTTCCCCTATTTCTTGTCCTATTTGTTGTTGTTGAGGGCCTCTCGAAGTGAACTCTCGATATTTGCTGTTTTGCTGCGACTTGGCAAAGGAATTGCCCTGGTCTATTTGTAATTGGTGGGGCTTGGTTTGGAACCCTGTTGATTCGTATCGATCTTGGTTATCTTGGTTTAATTTGGTTCAGCTTCAATCAAGTTCAAAACAAGTGCTGGAAGGAGTGTTTTACACTTCCTGGTGGAGTATCTGGTCATATAGAAACCATCTCCTCTTCTCTGATTCAAATCTTCGAAAAGATGGTATTTTTCGATAGATCATAGTTAGGCGTTATTTTTCGTTGCGTATAATTGCTAGGGGTATAAAAAACTATATTATTGGGATTGTTGGATTCAACACCCTTTTTTAATTTTCTTTGGTAATTCTAGCTACCTTGCTAGTTTTCTTCACTAGCTGACGAGCTTTATCATCCTCAATTTGTTTGTCAGTCATAGCTTTGATTTCATCATAGGTACGTGGAACTGAACACGCCATTAAAAATACAATAATGAATGTGAGAGTTTTATTTAAAAATGAAAGATTGTGTATAAAAATAAGTGAAATAATGGGTATTTATAAGTTAAAAGAATGATTTAAAAAAAAACTTTTTTTTTAAATATCTACCTATAATATAAGTAGAACCTTCAAAATAACTGTAGAGTGCTTAGAAAATGACACGTAGTCTCAAACAGTTGCTCACTGTTTGGTCATTTCACCTTTATCACCTCTTCTCAATGTTCTCACAACATTCAAACACACTTTCCTATTTACTCAGCTTTTTTCTTCTTTTCCTCTACATCTACAATGCCGGTCATTTCACCTTTATCACCTCTTCTCAATGTTCTCACAACATTCAAACACACTTTCCTATTTACTCAGCTTTTTTCTTCTTTTCCTCTACATCTACAATGCCGGTGTTTCTTCTTCTACATTTTCTCTCATTCATGTAGTTTCTTCTTCTTTTTTAGCTTAACTTTTTTCTACTCCATTTTACCTAATGTTGTAGCTGTGCTAATGATGGTATTATTTTGTTTCCTTTTAGGTAATATTGCAAGTGTGTGGAAGTAAACTTGAGGATGGCGTTCATGTGGTAAACGATTGGGTTAACGTAGTCTCAAATGGTTAGTTTTGCTTTCCTGGCCTATTTATTAGTTTGTGTTGTAGTTTTCTGAATTCCTAGCTATTTCTTAATGTTATTCTTCAGAACGATGATGATCAATCAGGGACACCGCGTGAGTAGATCAGGGTGTTGGTTAAGTATAATATATGTTGAAGGTGGGGGTGATGAAGTGGCAGATGACAATGGAGTATTTTCCAACTCTTCGAGATCTGCTACAAATATGAAAAAGAAATTAAATCCGTCTTATTACTGAAGGCAAAGCTTTAAAGAAGATCAATAGTGTCAAGTGTGATGATCAAAGTCTCAAGATAGCTGATTCTTTTATGATCAAAGAAAAGTGATTGGTTTTGTCGTGGCTATAAAAGATAGGTTGATGGGTCTTTACTAATTCGTAGGAAATCAACACTAAAGAAAGTAGTAGTCGACTTTACCAATTCTCTGTTTATTGAGTGCCAGTCAAGGCATGAGGGTTGTATATCTTGTGTTTATGTAAATGAGTTAGATCTGGGTGATCAATCAACTATTAGAAAAACTAAAGCTGCTGTTCTTTAACCATTTCATTGTTTTTAGATAGCACATTCAACTAGCTATATTTTTTTCCTTCTTTTGTTCTGTGTAAAACACAAAGTTTCGTACAAATAATATATATACAACAAACATTTCGTTTATATTTTTACCTAAATTTTTATATATTATTTATAAAGTGGAGTTTAAATGTTTTTCTCTACATTGCTCTTTATAATAAAGTTTTATCAGTGTCCCAGCGATTTTTAGATACTTCATTGAAAATATAAATTTATTAAAGGTACTTCTAAACCTTTTTTTTGCTCACACAGGGCTCATATATAAATAGGTCACTTTTGGAATTTATTTTTCATTCTTTGTAAAATACTTATAACTATGTACATGTATGATTGATTGTTAAGTGAAAGAGGGATGCATAAGTCAACGAATGAAACTATTTGATAAGATGAAGATGGGATATGTCAAACTGTTTTGGGGGATGGTTAATATCATTTTTCAAAGAAAGGATATGAAATGTTTGGAGTGTGTCAGAAGTTTAGTAGGGTGCATTACATCTTCTACAAATGATTTGCACACTACAATATTTAATTTGTACACTCAAAATGTTTGTCTCTTGACATTTATACCCCTATATTATTTAGTAGAGTGTGCAATTTAAGACATAAATGTTAAGGGTATAAACGTCATGACACAATAATTTGAGTGTGCAAATTAAATGGTGGAGTATGCAAATCACCTCTCATCTTCTATAATTTCTTTAATAGTGCATATTTGATTAAAAAAAACGTTACACCGTATTATATTTACGTAGAAAATTTACACAACGTATTATTATTATTCTGATTATTATATGGTATATTTGAGAGAAATAGACAAAAAAATGATCCACAAATTCATTTTTAAAAGCCCAAGGATGTTCGATTGCAAAGCTGTATGAACGATTGAATCGATTTGAATCTCGGTAGAGCTCGACTAGACTTGACAAAGTTTGAATTCGGTTCATGCTCGGCTCAAAAAACTCGATGTATTTATAATGATGTTTTCTTAAACAAATTGGAATATAATATAATATTTGAATTTGGCTCGAACTCTATTAGACGAACTCAACACGTTTATAAATAAGTATCCTTGGTTTATTTACATATAGAGTATAAACCTTAAATGATATCTAAAGTGAAAATTTGCTAACATAAAACACACAATAGTTAAAAAAACATATATTATAATAAGGGGATATATTAGCTTCAATTTTGTGTAGCTAATTGACTAAAACTTTGTGCTATAATTATGGGTCTTTGAGTTATTTTTGCGAGTCCATGAGTCATGTTTGCGGGTCCCGTGAGTCATTCTTGTGTATTTTTTGTTGAGGATTGTAGCCAATTTGTTAACAAAAATTGTAGCCATGATATCCCCTTATAATAAACATAACTTTAACGATGTTATGATGCAATAAAAGAAAAACACTTATATATGTAAAGGGATATAGCACAAATGAGGCTGTTTTGATGTTTTATCAGTTTAATGCCTTAGTTTTAGAGGTTTGATGTAAAAAATTAGATTTGTGCGACCATTATATTTACTATGATTCATTATAAACAAAACTTGTATCACTTAAAGCTTCAAAAGATGACAATGACTTCACGTCGAGTTATATAACTTCAAGTTCAACCGTTAAATTATTTTCAGATTATATTTTTGGATCGAATACCCCCGTATTAAACAGCTTGCACACGCTATTTAGACTATTTGGTTTTTAAGAGCTCAATAAAGGATTATTTTATTTGCATACCATACCGTCGCAAACTACTCTTCTGTTTTCATACATTCAATAATCAATATATAAAATCATAAAAAAGCAACTTTGCAATAGTGCAATATATTCATACGAGAATAAGAATGACGGTGTTCTTGGTTACGTCAAATTTTTGTGAAGTAATGTACTTACTAGGCCGAACTACATAATCTTTTTTTATGTTGAAGCTTAGTAATATACTGTATAATATTTGGGATCAAAATTTATAAACATGATGAGCCATACAAGGTATGTTAGAAACTAAACACCATTATATATACATTGATTGTTGCTGCTGACAGCTTCTTATCCGAGGCATTATCTACGTATTACTGAGACTAATATTAAACATATAGGGCTGTGCTAAGCACAGCCAAAGAAACCACCTAGTAATGGATATAAAAAAAAGTGACCCACAATTGTGTAAGTCGGAAAGGTGAGCCACTCACCTTACAACCACCAAGTCATGCGCGACTTACAACCTCCGGCGTAGCATTTGAAAAGTGAGTGGTGAAACGAACGGTGAGTTCGTCACCCACTCCATCCAGCCTTAAGGCGGGGCTTTTTTCTGTAATTTATGTGTTTTTTGTGTCACAAAATTTTGTTTTATGTGTTTATTTGTTTTATTTCTTAGTAAATATATTAATAATTTTTATAAAATCGTGCGTATGTAAAAAGTATATTAATATTAAGTTTGTTTTATTCGTAATCTACCGTTTTTGTTACTCACATCTTAATATTAAAAGTGAGAAATCACATACCCTTTTTAGGCGTTTTTACATATTGTTTTAGGGTGATAATGCATGATTTAACTTGGCGATTTTTTTTACATCTACTGAGACTTTGATATTTTTATATATATATTGATTTATTTTTGACATGAAAATCTTGATTGCTTTATGACTTAGAGTGTTTTTGATAATCTGTGACTGGCATAATTATGTGTTTTGACAAAATTAGATTTAACACTTTCATTCTTGGAGTGGTGTTTGACTGTCAAGCTTAGGGCTATATTTTTTGACGTGACATGATTTTAGACTTTAGACTTATCTATTAATTATAATATGGGTAATAGTGTTGGAGATGTGGATGTACCGTTCGTACCCCAAGGTAATGTACCATTCGTACGTCCTCACATTGTTAGTCCCCCATTGGTTTGCCGTTTGCACTCCAATTATACATACCGTTCGTTCGCTCAGCTGTTTTGGATTGTAAATATTATGGATAGCGCTATTGGAGATCGGCCAACCTCTCGTTTCCTATTTATGGAACGCATATTATTTATATAGGGGCGTTTGTTGCATGTCACTATTATACATGTTATGTTTTGCATCTTATTACAACCAAGTGTATTTTGACTTCTTTACGTTCATTTTTTAACTTACTTTTATTATAGGAATGTATGTGAATCCATATGTTACAAGTCTTGTATGGGCGAGACTTGTAACCAGATGGATTGACATGACATTTACCATGAGGATATTGATTAAAAGACTTTCGTGTTATTTAAAACATGTGTACTCACCAACTATTTCATAGTTGACCCGGTTTTCTCATGCATATCAGGTGATCATCAGTAATGTCTTTCCAAGGCGCTTGAATATGAAGTTATCATTTTTAAAGACAATGTTGTATCTATAAAGACTTATGATCTGATGTTTGGATCTAAAGTACTTTTGTAATGTTACGGACTTATTTCAATATTAAGTATGGTGTTGTTCTATTATCTTATGCTTGTGCCTATTTCTGCTACACTATGTGTTTCCGCTTCGACGGGGTGTGACAGAAATTCGTATCAGAGCTATGAGGTTATAGAGAATGCCGGTTTTTCAAAAAAATAAAAATCGCAATTATAACCAAAATAACATTTTCGTAAACACCGAATAGTATACGAGTCGACTAGTCCTAGCATTGCATCAATAATCCTTAATTAAGCATAGCTTGATCACCTATGCCTAATTCAGGAATAATCATGCAATGATGGAGTAGTAGTCTTGGATCATGTTTGGTTGGGTTTTATATATTAATCACCTGAAATTGCATTGGTCGTGTGTGTGTACCGAACATGTTCATGCATTCATGTTTAAGCTATCGTACTTTATGTGTATTTATGTCTATACGTTTTATCTGTTTTACATTATGACATATTTAGACTAATCACAACTTTATTTTCGTTTTATTACAATCACTATGTCACGGTCATCGTCATCCCCTGCCGCCAGTGAGTCCGCACACTACCCTTACATGATATCAAGCTCGGAAGAAGAACCTTTCGAATATCTTGAGTCAGAGCATGAGGCCACTTGTCACGAGACTGCTAGTCCTCCCAAACCATCACCAACCATTGTTATACCTCCACCGCCTATTGTTATACCTATTGATTCGTAAAATCTAAAACACGTAAGAATATAATATATAATACTATGGAAAATTACCAATTTACCCTTGAGGACAAAGGTAAAAAGGAAATTCTTCAAAATATATATAATATAATACGTATATTAACCGGTAAGTGATTACCGGGTCGTATCCCAAAGAAATGTGAATTGATACCCTCGATTCAGTTTGGACAATGCTATGAATGATTTTCAACTTTTTGATTGATTTTCTATGACTAAAAACAATTAAAACAATTAAATGCAAGTAAAATAACTAAACACGCGGACGAAAAACGGAAATGACAAAATAAACCCTAATTAGCACCTTAACCTAGAATTTGAATTAATAATCTAATTCTATGAGTAAAAATAAAGGGATTTGCAAAATTTGAAAACTTAACGATAAAATTTGAAAGAAATCACAAAAACGAATAACGGGAATCGAAAACCGAGCCCTAAAAGCTAAAATGCTCAAAAATAAACCTACGAGAGTCAAACTAATTTTCCTACGTTCTAAATGATAAAAGAAAATTTTCTAAAAAAGATTTATATTTTTTTGATTATTTTTCTATTTTTTATGATTTTTTAAAGTTTTTAATGAAAATAAATGTTTAAAAATACTAAACGAACTATAAAAATTCTAGAAAAATTACAGAAATAGCTTATAACTAATTAAATCCGAGAACAAATAATCCGATTTCACAGGCTAAACAAATAATGCCCACGAAATAAGCTTTGGACAAGCTTATAGGCTTATTGGCCAAAATGAGTATAAAGATTTAATTGTGTACGTCTTATGAAAAAGACCCAAGGGCACAACGGTCAGGAGTGTGGTGTGTGTGTGTTATAAAGGTTGAGGTGTTGAGGTCGGGGGTTCGAGTCTTGCTCACCCCCGACTTTCACTTCCTTTTTTTTGTTTTTATAAAAAACTTAAAGAACAAAAGTTGTTAAGCTCCTAAAGATAAGCAACTTTAATAAAAGCAATATAAGCTGAAACCTAGAAATAAGCACTCAAAAAGCTTTGGAAAAAGCTGTTTTCATAAAGTGAGCTTTTGAGCTCTAAAAAGCTAATTTTCACTTAAAAGCTTGCACACAACTCATTTTAAGCTCAAATTTAAATCTAAAAGCTGTTCTAAAAAGCTAATGATGTCTAGAAGCTAAAATGACAAGCTACTTTGACTAAAAACACTTAAAGCTAACTAAATCTATTGATCAAAATTGCAAACTCAGAATCTTACTTTAAAAGACAAAAGATCAACTAAGCTAGAATGCACAATAAGCTAAGACAGAGTTTGAGCTTTTGAAAACTAGATAAGTCACATATGAGCTATAAATCTAATGCAGTTTTAAACTGTCTAATCCTATATCTAAACTAAAAGCTTATTCAATTTTAAAACCTAAAACCTAATTAAGCTAGTTTAAATGCAAATGAAAAGGTGAGCAGTAGTAACTGCTGTTACTACTGCTGATGCAATTGACAAAAGGCAAAACACAAATGCAGGTGTCTTTAAGGGACAACTCTGCACTATACACTCTTATTGAGTGTGTCTAAACTCAACATAAACAAGATCCAAGCTCAATGAGGCTTGGATCAAATTTTTAACAAGCAAAGGAAATGAAAAAGTCCCCTGGTGCAGGAACAAAGATATTAAGCTTAAACTTTTTATATTTTGAAATCTAACTTAAGAAAACAACTAAACTATTCATTTTAAACTAAATCAAAGCTAGATCAAAAGCTTTTATCAAATTCCTTTGACTATTTGAGGTCAAACTGTCTTAATCCAAACACTCCTTTAACTTTCATAGAATCCTTTTTAACTTGCTAAACAGAAATCTAATGACTAAAACTTAATAACCAGATGATAAACAGCTTATAGCAAACCTAATTAGCAAAGTTAAGCAAATTAAAAGATAGTTTAATAAGCTATAAGCTAAATTACTCTAATTTTTTTTATTTTTAATGATTTTTAAGACAAATTATGAAATTCTAAGATCTATACTACTAAATCCTAAAACAGATTATAAATTAGGAAGATTAAAGGAAAACTTACAACCTGCCTTAGCTAAACAAAGGCTAAAAGGCTTAAATGAGCTTATCTACTAGCTCTAGCTTATCCTTATGGATAAGCTAGTAAAGTCCTTGGAAACTCTTCCAAAGCTAGTTTCCCTTCCATAAGTCCACAATCAATAAGCAAGAGTTTTTAAGCTGAATTTAGAGTTTGAGTTGATTAAGGCCTAATTAAGCTCAATCACAAGCTTATAGACTTGTGAGAGCTGAAATGAGCTTATATGAGCTTATGTAACAGTAACTTAGCATTTGAAAAAGATTAAGAACTTATGAGTAAAAACAAGAGCTTATGACAGATTATTTTAAAATAAAAACTCAATTTCATTAACTAAAAACTTGATTACAATATTTAAAAGGAGATTACAAGAGATTTAAATGAAAATTACATTAAGCTAATTTACTAAGCTAAAAGCTACCCTAGAAAAGAAAAGATAATCCTTGTGTGTGAGGAGTGAATGGCTATTTATAGCCATCTTCTAAAGCTTCTAGGCTCCAAAGTTTGTTAGATCCTCCTCCAATCATTGGCCCTTGATTTCTCTAATCATTGAGTACTCACTTTCAACCGTTGGATCACTTATGAGCTCACACGGATTGCCAGCTTGGCAATCCGTGGTTTGTAGCCTTTGTGTTACTTATGAGAGTACTTCTAGTGCAAAATCCCACATTCCCTTGTGCTTTCTTCATGCCAACGTGTCATTCCTTTGATGGAATTGACCAATGAGAGCTCATAAATGATGTTTAACTCTGCCACCATGTACTTAACCCCTTGAATTGTCTTTTCTGCCCCTTAATTGTGAAAAGCCCTATGATTTTAACCTGAGGGTAAATGAAGAAGATGGGTGAACAGTGGTAAAACCACTTTTCCAGCTCAATTTAACTGAAGGGTGCGTTTGACTTGTTGTTGACTCGGGGATTTAATAAAAAGGGTTTTGGGCCGGGTGAATTAGATTGGGCTATAGATTTTAACAAATGTTACCCTTTGTTTTATAAATGTTAACGGTTGTTAACATTTAGGGATTAGGGACCACTTTTGTAACTTTTGGATTTTATGAGGGACTGAATTGTAACTTTGGATTTTTGTCATTTTGTGGTTTGACTTAGGCTGACTGAGATTTGACTTTGTTAACCATTGATAGCTTCCTCCCGGCTTTTTGTATGCTC
>BQNB010058499.1:0-37739 GCA_026074375.1 Tanacetum coccineum | reverse complement strand
TACATATACATATATATATATATATACATATATATATATATACATATATATATATATATATATATATATATATATATATATATATATATATATCTTAAACTTTATATCACTTAAATCTCGGGTCCAAACATCAAATTAACTCGTTATAAATTCTAAAAACACTATTTTGACGCCGTTTCGGCCAAACGCAGAAAAAAGTCGAAAAAGTACTAAAATAAAATAATTTAGCTCTCGAAGATAAAATATAGAATTGTGGATTTCTCGATCGATAAAACGGATAAATATCCAACGCGGGACTCGCGAATAATTAAAACAACGATTTTTAAATAAAAACTGACTAAAAATAATAAAATAAATTCTATAAAATTTAGAATATAAAATTAAGGCTCGGGATAAATAGCGACTTGAAACACGAGTTGCACAAAAACAAGCGTTAAATGCTAAGAGTAATGACCACACGTAAAAGTGATTCCGTAAATATTCAAGAGAGTCAATTATCATACGTTTGCTTTCGGTTACTGACCTCAAAATTGACGGATGTCACACAAAGCTCCAAAACCTTCCTCACAAAGTGAGGAGGTTCCCCAAGGCAAAAAGCTTGGAGCTAAAAGTGGACTCAAAAGAAAACAATCTTCAAAACACACATCTGATTCCAAGACTGAGGCATCCAAATCCAAAACTGGCCAATCAGAAAAAGAAACTCAGTCCATTTCGGCCAAGGACAAAACCCCAAGCCATCCTTCACCTCCCACACAAGTAGTTGGTGAAATGCATAAAGAGGCACAATAAGGTGGCCCAACATCATTAGGGGCCACCAGTGAAGAAGGAGCCCACCCTCAGCTCAGTAGTGGTATATTTGCATTTAATTCTTATTGAACCTGTTTATTCAGCTTCTTTCATTTGCACTTTGAGTCTACATCAGGATATGATGCTTTAGCATATTCTATAGCTGAAGCTGATTCTCTGCTCCTAATGATTCCATACCTGCATAATAGGGTATGGTTAAAGGAAAAAAACAATTAACTTGATCACATATTTGCAAGGACTAATCCAAGTGTTTTTGTAGATCAAACCAAATCTGCTAGAGATGGGTTAAAAACCGCCCACACTGATTCAGGTACAAATGAGGAGTCCAGAGTTGATGAAATTTCAAAGAAAATAAAGCTGAAGGATTTATCAGATCTCTTGAAAGACATAAGATCTACCTTCTTCACTCCTGACTCCCTACAAGATGAGCCAATCATTGTTTCAGATGAGAGTGAAGAGGAAGAGGAAGTTGACAAAGATAATGACACCCATGCTACTTCTCATGATGTACCTGAAGACACTTTAATCCCACATCCTCCATCTCCAAAATTGGATCAAATTCAAGAATTAATGGCTCATGTTCAATTACTTAAGTCCTAAAAGGATGAGTTGGAACAATAAAAGGCAAAAGCTGAAGCAGAAATTACTTCACTGAAATCTAGGCCCTCGTATCTAAACATCAACCAGATTACTGACCTTCTGGTATCCTTTTTAAAACCTGAATTCTCAAAGCTCTTAGCCTTACATGACTTGGCTAGCTGCTTACCAACTGAACTGAAAAAGCTCCCTATTACTGAATATCTAGAGAATTAAAGAGCTAAAGAAAGCATGTTCAGAATGGAAAATTGAATTTACCTGGGGACATTAGTAAGAAATTCTACAAAACTGGAGACTTTCACTTCCACTATCTCCAGTCTTTCATCCCAGGTTGCTGAACTAAAGAATATTCAATAGGAACTTCCATTGGAGTTTCAAGCTTTACCTAGTCAAGTATCTTCTGTTCAAGAAAATTCAGACTTTAGATTCCCTTCCAAGTCTCTTCAACAAGGTTACTGATACCTTGAACAGGTTTGCTACTGTGATGGGAAAATGCACATAGAAGTTGCGCGCTATATTGTTCCTTCAAACGTGGTTTAGCAAACTGCTTCACCTCTGAGGGTGGAGAAGAACCACCAATCCAGTACAAGGATGTTAATGATGAACCAAACATGCACAAAGAACTTGTTGATCTCTTGGGCATAGATGTTGTGACACAGTACTACAACAAGAAGTTACTTTATGATAAATATTGTGACAAGATGTTGAAAAGAAGAAAAAGCTCCAAGATCACAAACTGTGATGTTCTCACTCAAAAGGGCCATATCTCACTAAAAGTACATAGGGAAGATGGGACAAATGAAGTCATTTCAAACGTCAAAGTCAGTGACTTGCATATGGCTGAATGAAGAGAGGTAGTACAAGCTTGTCCTGATAGAAAAGAAAAAGGAGGGAAAACCATCTATGGGTTAATAAAGACAAGAATGGAATATCTTGATCAAACTGAAAAAGAACTAAAGATTGACTTCAACAAACCCCTCAAAGAATAAGATCCTATGATTGAGCTAAATGACTTAGCTAACAAGAAAAGGAAAAGAACTTGTGACTTTACAGACCATTCCAGGTCAACAAAGAAACACAAGTCATCAGTTCAGCATGAAGAAGAGGTTCATTGAGCAACAAGAACATCAAATGTTATAATCTTTTGTATTGATTTTATCTTTTGTAATTGTAATATAATGAAAGTTAATAGAAGTGATTCTTAGTTATGTTGTTCAATTTATATCAGTTGTGTAAGAAGAAGTTGTTTTGCTCACTTACAACTGATTTTAACTTAGGCTATTTGTATATTCAAATAGGGGGAGATTTTTAGGTTCAGTTCCTGAGCCCTTTAGTCTTTCAATAGATTTAAACATAAAATCCCTTAAGTGTTACTCAAGCTGAAGTCTTTTAGTTTGAGTCGCTAAAGTCTCTTCAGCGTCAGCTCTTCAGGTCCTTTGAAGATTGGGAAGTATCTTCACTTCAGTTTATGCAGCAGTACAGAAACAGAAGAAGGTCTTTGGAAAGAGCTTCTGTAACACCCCCAAAAATGTGTCGCAGCGAAAATGTGTTCGGGGGCGTTACTTCATAATACACATCTCTAGATACAAGAGAACGACCTCTAAATGTGTCGTTTGAAAAGTAATCTTGTTGATTTCCTTGAAATTGATATAACATTTGTCCCATAATTGCATCACAATGAAAAGCTTGAAAACAACCTAACGAGATTTAATCATCTGAATATAAGTAGAAATCCATAAATGAAATCTTGTCAATTTTAGACTCTAGTGCACATCAAGTAGGCCAAGCATCTAATTCACCTGAGAAAAACATGCTTAAAAGTGTCAACATTAAAGTTGGTGAGTTCATAGATTTGTTTAAGTATAAATGTTGAACCAAGGTTCTGTAAAGTGTGTATGACCATTTAAATCCTTAAATGTCCTTCCAAAATGTATGTATGATTTTTAGAAATCAAATAGTTGTAAAATATGCATGACCATTTCAATCCCCAAATAGTCACAAAAATGTACGTATGAACGTTGAACCGCAATCAAAGTATGTATTGCACTTTATTCAAGACAACGCGCAAATGTTCATGTGTGTATAAAACAGTGATTACGATTACTCTATGTTCAATAGAAACCGATGCACTAATGTGTAATATCACAGGTGTCCCTCAGAACACCCGACATTTATGACAAAGATTCTGTACTCATGTTATAGGTGTCCCCTCCAAGAACACACCGGGCCCAGTAATGTACCCTTATAGGTGTCACATCCTAAGAACCCTTCCGGGCAGTTAGTATTGTACCCTTTGTAGGTGTCCCCTCCAAGAATCACCCAGGACAGTTATGTACCCCTTGTAGGTGTGCACCTATAAGTTCTCCCGGGCAGTAGTACTGTACCCTTTGTAGGTGTCACCTCAAGAACACCTCGTGGGGGGGACTAGTAGTAACTTGTTGTTATCAGTTCAATCCGCTTAAGCTAATCCGTAATCATTTCAAAAGCAAAATATGTATTCATGACAAAAAATGAAGTCAAGTAATGTATCCCATAGCAAGCTATGTAAATGAGTATGTAAACCAAGTTGTAATCAACCATGTAAATGCATTTGCAAACAAGCATGTTCTCACCCCAAAAATATATGTAAAACAAGTAAAGCATGGGGCTATAAACTCACATTGATGTTGTAGAATGATTTGCAGAACTGCACATATTAAGCATAGCACAAACGGAAAGACCGAAACGGCTCGATCAAGAAGTTGCGGTTTATCTTAACGGCTAAGACACATAGACCTAGTGATAAAGAATTGGTTTTTCGAGGGATGAGTACATCAACGCGACACGTTGATGCAGATTTAGATTTCCAGTTGTAATAGTTTGGTGGTTGGTTAAATAAAATAAATTGAAAGTAAACGTAAAGTGTGTAATATATTCTGTACATATTACATATTAAGAATGAACAAGTGTATAATTCATATCGTGAATTATATGACAAAGACAAACACCCAATAGAATAATACGAGTATATGATACTTTGCAAGTATTATATGATGAACGTGAGAAAAATAATTGAAACAGGATATTTCGACACGTTTTCGGAAATCACTAATTTAATTAATAAAGCATTCTTGCATAAAATTAAACGCACGTTTTAATGTTACGAATCATATAACCGATGTTTGTAAAGCTTTTACAAAAGTCATGATTTCACCTTATAGTCGGGAATTTATAAAATAATACTTTATAAACTAGTATTTCATTTCCTTGACGGTTCTAGCTAAAATAGTTATCCCATTTGTAAAAGTATAGATTTTGTTTGTTTATCCGGTTATTGTATAATTACAAATTTAATATCTTAAAACTATAATATAATCTTAATTCTTTTTTCAATCAATCCGTGATGCCAAATTATCGCTGTGTTTGAGTATTTATATATATATATAGTTTATTATATTATATTATATACTATATATATATATATATATATTTATATATATTATACTAACGAAATTAAAAAGTTACATTTTTTTTAACCATTTAAACCACCTGTAGATATCGGGGTATATATTTATATAATCTTTATTAAGTTTTAATTAAATCGATTATTTATTATTAACCAAACGTCCCTATTGTTTTCCTACTCACCCAAACGCACTCCTCACTGTTAAACAGCCAACCAAACGCACCCTTTGGTGCTTTACAGCCAACCAAACACACCCCTTTGTGCTCTTTTGAGAACCAAACACGCCCAAATCTGCGAACAACAGCCAAACGCACCCTTTGGTGCTTATAACAGCCAACCAAGCGCACCTTAATCGGCTGCTGCTACGCCAAACACACCCTATTCGGTTTTCGGCCTACCCAAACGCACCCTAACTGTGATTCTGCGCAACCAAACGCACCCTTATTGATTTCTGTCAAACCAAACGCACCTATTTTGGTGTTTCTATCACAACTAAACGCACCCTTGGTGCTTAACTCAGATCCAAACGCACCCTCATGGTGCTTATGTTATGCCAAACGCACCCTAAAGCTGCCAAAACCCAGAAACAAACACCCCTTATGGCTGTTACAATCAACCAAACGCACCCTTGATGGTGCTACTGTCAAACCAACACACCCTTTTGGGTGATAAGAAAACCAACACATCCTTTTTGGTGCTTATAAAACCACACGCACCCCTTGGTGGGTTTTTATCAAACCAAACGCAACCTATGTTGTTAAACCCATATCCCAACGCACCCGTTGGTGCTTTATAACAACAAACGCACCCTGATGGGTTTTTAGCAAAACCAAACGCACCCTTTGGTGCATCAGTCAAACCCAACGCACCCTTTCGGTGCTACCATAAACCAACGCACCCTGGGTTGCTGGAGACAGAACCAAACGCACCCTTTCGGTGTTAATATAAAAACCAAACGCACCCTATACTGGTGGTTTATAACCACCCGCACCCTTGTAGTTCGTTTTTCAAACCCAACGCACCCTTGTTGGTGCTGAGACTAACCAGACGCACCCGTGGAGGTGGTGGTGTGGCGTGGTGGTAGAAATGGTGTTGATGATGTCGTCGGTGGGTGGTGCTGATGACGTTCGGAGATGGTGACAAGGTGGCAGCCATGGAGGCACGTGGTGGTGGGGATCGAATAGATCGGGGATGGATCTACCTTTTTATAATTTTTTGAGTTCGCCGGAGTTTGGCCGGCGATGGTGGGTTGGCCGAAATCCGGCCGGTGGTGATTGCCAGAAAATTAGGGGAGAAAGAGAGAAGTGTGTGATGTTTATAAGAAGAAAAATGAGAAAATTTGTTATAAATTTAGTTTATATATTCAAAAGTTATACAAAAAAATGACAAGTCCATAATACATGAGGGTTAATTTTGAAAATATTACCACAGGGACCAAAAGTTTAATTTTTGTAATATAATGGTTCGGGACTCGTTTGGACTAGTTAATGAATGATTCATAACACGAAACTTGCGCCATTGCGTTCCAAATAATTTTTCCCATAAAAACGAGTATTTACACGACTTTATTTCATAATTGTTTTATAACATTTATTTAAAATGTTTATCATTTATTTGTATATCGCTGACAAACTTTGTCCGTAAAATGAATTTTAACTCGAATAATTGCGTTTTTAACAAACGTTTTTGAATAACAAGATAATTAATTTATTAAATATTTTTATTTCATAAAAAGTGATAATTAAATATGATTTAATTATTTTCATATTGGTACGCGTCGTGTGCGGCTTTCAAAACTTTGTGAGGGTATTTTATTCAGTTTTTGCTTGTTGTCGGGCCTCGGGCAAAACTAAAAAGTTGTCCGGAATGTCGTTTTACATCAAATTTCTTTAGAGTCTGAGTTGTGAAAACGTGATTTAGTGGTTCGTTTTTGATACGTCAGCTTAGAAATAATCTATATCTTTTTCGTTTTCAAGTCAAATAAGTTAAAAATAACTTGCATATGAGAGATGAAATAATAAATATGATTTATTATTTAAAATATATTTCGAAAACTTTACGGGTTACGTGGTAATCTCTTTTATGTGACAATAAAAGATCAAAAGTCAAAAATCAAGTCGGACTCGAAAAGTCAAAGGGTAAAATAGTCCTTTAAAATTTCGAAAATTGCCGGATGTTACAGCTTTAATTCAGCTTGGTTGACAATTCCAAGCTAAACGTGGTCTATCTCCTTAACAGAAGATTGAAACGTTTGTTTCACTTCTAGAAGGTTTACAAGGCGAGAAAAAGATTGCTTTATGTCAAAATTAATAATGCAATCTCTTTGGGAAAATGTGCTTCTAAAGTTGGTATAGAAGTACAACAACTTTCCTAAAAGGACTGTACCTGATACTTTAGAGCACGTCTGCATTAAATGGTATCTCAACCACCCATTGGATGCATGACACACGTACTATGTTAACTTGTAGACCCGAATCCCTTTTCATATAAAAGGAAAGGGATTCCCATAGTAAATGCTATCTCTTCCCATTAATGTGAAACACATTGAAGAGTTCATTTATCTTTCAAACAAACTGAATAGAAACTGTTGAAGCTGAAGCTTCAGTTCTAGTCGAATAATTTGTTGTCTTATTTCTCATAACTTTAGTTAGAAAATAAGTTCGAAGGAGATAACACCCCAATTGTCATTCAACCACCTTGCTATTCTGCAAGCAAGGTGTGTCATAGATTCTTTATTTGATACTAATAAGAACCTATATGTTGAAAAGTACTTATGTGTTTTAAACTTGTTCTTTATATTCTTCATATATATTTGTTTAAAACTCACTTCGTTGCCATGGAATGTGATTAGTTTAAGTTGATAAACCTTATATCGGATTCCAATGGACCAACACCTATTTTCGTTAAAAATAAAATAGAAAAAGATAAACCTATTAAGACATCGAAAAAGGGCTATTGCGTGGTCAAATCAAAAGAATATCCATTTCGTGAGTACATACCAAAAATATCATACCCTCGACATTTCAAAGTAGATCATCCCCACTTGAACCGTATCGTCAAGGAATCTTAAATCGAGTTAAGTATAACAATAATAATATAGTAGTAACAGTAAATAATAATAATAATATAAAAAACTAAAAAATAATAATAACATAAAACTTTATAGTTTTTAAGTGTGATGTGCATGGGCCAATGTGTTTCGTACTCGATTTCTGTAATAAAATTTTGTTTTTAAACTTTGTGGGTGTGTTCTTTGGAAACCGTCACGAGACTATAACTCGTCCAGTCGGGATACCGAGGGGTTTATAGGCTTGTTGCATATGCTAAATGCAATCGTGGTGCCTACGAAAGTGTGCTTTAGTATTTCACGATTTTCGTAGTTTTTGTTTATTTTGCAGATTAAATAAACAGGTGACTTGATTGGTATTGATGACTTATCACTTGGGGATGTGATAGATTCAGAGTATCATATTATATATGGTTGAATTCACATGCTTGGCGCTCTGTTTCACGACGTATCTTTCAGAATTCAATCGAGCACTTATGAGACCGGGGAAGTTTCGTTTCTCTTATTTATTTTTTCCGCTTGTCCTACTCTTTAAGTTACTGTCTAAATTACGCATATGGCTAAACTTAAGTGTGGGAGGAAAATAAATTGGAAAATCAGACTCATTATTAAAAGTATAAACTTTTGTTCACCCTATATAATATAAAAATCTAATTTGTTTTTAAATATTTTGCTACTTAGGTTAATATATTAGAATAAAACGTAGTAAAAATAATAAAAAATAAATAATGTTTTGAAATTAGAGATGTGTCCTGATTGATAAAGCAAATCCAACTCGAGATCGATGACATTACTTGCGCATTTATACCAATCACCCAAAAACAAGTTAGGTTTAGATCTTGAGGAATTCAGGTATCCATCTTTGATACCTAAGATAATTTTTGCCTTTAGCTTTCTCGAGTTAAGGTTTGAATGCAATTACAAGTGTCTCATCCGTCGTTATGGCTGTATATTTGTAATTTGTCGCCTTTTCTGGAGCATTGGTATCGGTTTAAAAATTATATGAGTGTGCCAGTGATTTATTGATTCTATAACTTGTGCTTGAAATAATTACGAGACAGCAGTGAGATCACATTCGCGTGATATAGGTATTTTAAGTGATAAAGAGGCAACTTAGAATTAAACCAAATAGGCATTCCATTTAACATATTCTTTTAGCTAATTACACTGATTAGCTAACCACCTAAATAAAACCCTCTTGTAGCACTTATCTTTAGTGCTAGATACCCCTTGTTTAAACCTGTTGAGCCATTCTATTCATTTTTCTCATCCACTAAACAAATATAAAAATATATGACCTTAAGCCTAGCCTTACCCCTTGTCGAAAGTCCCAATGGTTGGTTGCTAGTTGCTCGGTATGATTGGTTGATTTTTGCTTATAGTTTGTTAGCACTTTGCTATAAGTGTTGTGCCATTCAATGAAGATGAAGTTGCGCAGCTTCATGTTTCGTATTTTTTGTGGTATATGCTTATACTAAGTGTGGGGAAATTGTTAGTTGAATGAGAAGAGTGGATTAAAAAAAGAATAAGAAGAAATAGAGATGAATAAGAGTTGGATTGTTATACTATGATATGTGCCGTATATATTGATGAGAGGTTCGATAACCTCACGGGGTTTGTGGATTGTCGTAACTAGCAACATAGTTTTCTTAGACTTGTCGACATGTATTCTAATTATAAAACCATTTCTAGTATATATTTCACATGCCTTATCCATACTCTTATTAACCCTTAGCCTAACGTTACAACCTGAATAAAAGTCCTCTTTTGATATCTATACCTGGTGCTTACGCCATGTCAGTGCAGTTTTGTTTCTTGTGCAAGCCTATGGTATGAAATGAATCATGTCTAGTAATAGAGTGTGATTTTCCTTTTACCCTCTATTACATCACATACGAGTGTTTGAGTGAATTAAATTTTCCTTATTCATGAGGTGCTTGGTCATATGATAACAGCTTGAAGATCATTGGGTATCTTCAAACATCTCCGTTTTCACATATTAAATATTCAAAAATATTTTTCATAATTAAATGTTTGTTTTGTGAAGCTTATTATTTTTCTTTATTTTGCTTGAGGACAAGGAAACCCTTAAGTGTGGGGGTGTTTGCATATTTTGCGCTTATTTATTAAAAAACCAAAAAATATTTTTAATATTTTCACACTCAATAAAAATTTTTAAAAATAATAATAATTAAAAAATATATCAAAGTTTAAATATATATATATATATATATATATATATATATATATATATATATATATATATATATATATATTGTCTTGCCATGTAGGAACCTTGTTTTTAATATTTTTTTTTCTTAAATTTGCTTGAGGGGAAGCAAAGTTTAAGTGTGGAGGGATTTGATAACGCTTAAATTATATATATTTCTATATGTGTTATTAATGCTTTTATGTGTATTTATTGGTTAATTATAAGAACTTTACTTAATCAACTATATTTGCTATTTTAGGTTCATGTGACGTGTCGTGGAAGAAAACAAAAGAATATACGAAGAATTGAAGCTTAAACGAAGAAATAACTCAAGATAAAGATCTCCCGACACATATCTACTGTTTTGGCCATAACTTGAGCATACGAACTCGGATTGACGCATTCTGGCGCCCACGCGTCCAGGAAAGAATTCTCTACAACTTTTATTTTTGGTCTAAAAGCTGAAAATGCACCAAGTATGCCGCACTTCTCAAAATGTGCGGTGCACTTTTCAAAAAATCCCAAGTACGGCGCACAAAATAAAATGTGCGCCGCACTTTCAGTCTGATGCATTAAAAACGTGAATTTAGCCTCAAAATCGACTACATTCACCCCCAACTTGGTCCCCAAGTATTCATAAGCCTATAAATACCCCTTTGGTGCCAGGGAACTTCATATCTCACACACAAACACTTACAATCTTAGTGAAAAGTGGAATTATAGTTAGGAGAAGTTCTTGGGGAATTTGGTTGAACTTGCTTGTAGTTCATCAACATTCCTAGGTTTTAATCCATCCAAGGAAGTAGTAGTGAAGTGTAATTTGAATCTATAAGCTATTGTCACAGAATTGTTTATATTTTCCGAGTTTACTTTGAATATAATATAGTTTTCGTTCAGAAAACTTGTGAAATCATCAAACATTTTCTCTTGAAGTTGGTATAAATCTTGTTTATCTTTTGAATATGATTTTTACTGAATTCATGATGAATGTTATGTGTTTTGTTACTTCTTTGATCATGGAGTAGTCATCTTGTGTTTGTTTGGGCCATATGTGATCTTTGATATGGAGCGTTTGGATATGTGTTTATTGAATTAGTAAAACATATTTTATATAAGTATATAGGCCGAAAGGGTACTTTATAAATCATTGTTCTATCATTTCATCTAATATATTGGTTATAACAAAGTCTATGGTCGAAAGAATTCCTTGTTATTAATCAATATAATCACTAGTTACACTTAAAGGCCGAAAGGAATTGTAACTCGTGATATATTTATTCTCTAAACTTATGCCGAAAGGAATTGTAACTCGTGATATCTTTATTCTCTAAACTTATAAACACTATCCTAAACACTTCTATGTCTTAGTGATCATTGCCTAAGCAAACATACTTTAATCATTTACTTGAATCATCATTTTATTGCTTTCTTTACAATATTCGATATGTGCACGTGCTGGTTAATTTGATAAGTGACAATCATTTTAGCCTTAACACCTTAATTACAAACTGTGAAAACTACAATTCTATTGGAATGACCTGGACTTACCTAAGCTATATTACATACAAAAGGGTATACTTGTCCGTGTTGTGTTTTTAGTAAAAATCGGTATTTCTAGCATTATAAATTTAATACTTGTAAAACACACATCAGACCCCTTAAGTTGTCATGCTTTTTGGTTTCCTTTGGAGGTTGTACCTGAAAAGTAGGGCTAGGAGCTTGGTGCTCGTCATGGGAGGGTGTTGTATGCAAGTTTACGTGGTTATGTGTTGCATGCAACTCCTAAAATAGGTTTTTTGTGAGATTTCTTTCTGACTGATGGCCCTCACTTTCCGGAATTTGTTTTTTTTATCAGGGTGAGTAAGGTTTCTAACTTTGAAGGTCCAGAGTGGTTGTTGGTTGGTTTTGAAATTTGAGGGGGTGTTTCACTGGTCATTTTTGGTTAAGAAACTAGGTGAAAGAAGAAGAAAAAGTGGTATTTTAAAGACTTTTTGTTATGAGAAGTGGTAAAAAGCTTATAATTTGTGGATGTTTTGTATCATATCTTTAATAGATATCGCCATGTTTACATATGGTATCTAAAATATGTTTTAGGAGAATTTGGGATGGTTGTGTTGTTTGGGTTCCCGTGTTGAATGGTAAGGACCCGATGACATGATTGAGACAATTAAGCTCGGTTAACACTTAAACAAACCATTGTGTAACGGTTGTGCCAAGTGTATTAATTTACTTTGTAAAGTTGTGAATGATTTCTATTTATAGCAAAGCATTGGTGTTTAGAGATAAACCCTTTGAGGAGTGATCAACGGCTTTGGGGAGGCCACACGTTGATCATCAAACAAGGAGACAAGGAGGACAGATGTGACCATTCTCCTTAGCCCATACACTTTAGTGCTAGTTGTGCACCCCATTGTCATGTGTCAGAGGATACATCCTTAACCATTTACGAAAATCAAGAGACAATGGTCTCATTATGAGTAGGAGATAAGTTACCAGGCCATGTATGGCCTGGGTTTGTAAGTGGGCCGCCATGAGGTGAATATTGATGGGCTTTTGTGTAACACCCCCAAAAATGTGTCGCAGCAGAAATATGTCCGGGGGCGTTACTTCATAATACAACAACACAAGATACAAGAGAACGACCTCTAAATGTGTCATTTGAAAAGTAATATCGTTGATTTTCTTGAAATTGATATAATATTTGTCCCATAATTGCATCACAATGAAAATCTTGAAAGTAGCACGAGATTTGTTTGTAGACATCCATGTATCAAATCTTGTAATTTTAGACTCCAATGCACATCATGTAAGCCAAGCATCTAATTCACCTGAGAAAAACATGCTTAAAAGGGTCAACATAAAGTTGGTGAGTTCATAGGTTTGTTTAAGAATAAATGTTGCACCAAATATTTGCAAAGTGTGTATGACCAATTCAACCCTTATAATAGTCACAAAATTATACGTATGAAAGTTGGACCGTAATTGTTCAAAGTATGCATGATAATTAAAACTATCATGAAATGTTTCAAGTATGTATTGCCCAATGAGTGATTACGATTACTCTAAGTTCATGAAACTGATGCACTATGTACCCATCGTAGGCGTCCCCTCCAAGAACACCCGGGCAGTAATGAAAACCATATGTATCCATCGCAGGTGTCCCCTCCAAGAACACCCGAGAAGTAATGAATATGTACCCCTCGCAGGTGTCCCATACAAGAACACCCGGAAAATAATGAATATGTACTCCTCGCAGGTGTCCCCTCTAAGAACACCCTGGCATTTATTCGTAGTTATCAGTTCAATCCGCTTAAGCTAATCCGTAATCATTTTAAAAGTAAAGTATATATTTGTGACCAAAAATGAATTCAAGTAATGTATCCCATAGCTAGCTATGTAAATGAGTATGTAAATCAATTTGTAATCAACCATGTAAAGACATTTGCAAACAAGCATGTTCTAACCCAAAAAATATATGTAAAACAAGTAAAACATAGGGCTATAAACTCACCTCGAAGGCATAAAACGATTGGCAGAAATGCACATATTAAGCACAACACAAACGGAAACCGAAACGGCTCGACCAAGAAGTTGCGGTTTATCTTAACGACTATGACCCACTAGCCTAGGATAATGTATTTGGGTTTTTCGATGGATGATTACATCAACGCGACACGTTGATAAAAGATTTAATATTTCATGTTGTAATATATTCCGTATATATTACATATGAAAGACAAGAAAAAAAATATATAGTACGTGGCAGGTATTATACTTTAAAAGGAATATGCAATTAAAAGGAGTCGAGGAACAAGTTAAAGTATGTAATATATATACCTAACCAGAATAAATGATAAGATATATATAATACGCGACATGTATTATATATGAAAATAAAATAAAAGTAAATAATACCTTACAAGTATTATATAAGAAACGTGAGAAACTAATTAAAACAACATAATTCGACACGTATTCGGAAATCACCATATAAGTTAATAAAGAGTCCTTGTTATAAAAGTAACGCACGTTTTATAGTTGAGAATTATGTAAACGATGTTTTCAAAGCTTTTACAAAAGTTATGACTTTATCTTCTAGTCGGGAATTATAAAATAATATTTTATAATTTAGTATTTCGTTTTCTTGAGGGTTGTGTAGCTAAAATAGTTGTCTCACTTGAAATGTATAGTTCTCGTTTGTTTATTGGTATTGGATATAATTATTAATTTAACAATCTTAAAACTTCTATAACCTTAATTTCTTTTTCAATCAATCCATGTTGCAATTACTCGCGTGAATCAATATATATAATTAGACGAGATCAAATAATATATAACACATTTATTTAACTATTAACCACCATTTAATCCGGTTTTATATTTATAAAATTCTTCTCGATATATTTATTAATCGATTTATATAAATCAAACACACCCTAAAGGTTGTTTCTACTCAACCAAACACACCCCTTACGGTTTTTTGCTCACCCAAACACACCCTTTACAGTTTCCTGCTCACCCAAACATACCCTTTACGGTTTCCTGCTCACCCAAACACGCCCCTACTGTTGTTAAACTCAAACCCAAACACTCCTACTTGGTTCCTGCTAAACCAAACGCACCCTTATTATGAAACTGCTATACCAAACGCACCCTTAGTGCTGTTTCTATCAAGCCAAACGCACCCTTGAAGGTGAACCCAATCCAAACGCACTATATGTGGTTTTTAAGACCAAAAACTCACCTTTTGGGGTTTGTTTTTAGAACCAAACGCATCCTAGTAGTGCTATAACAACCAAACACACCCCTTATGGGTTTTTATCAACAACCAAACGCACCCTTTTGTGGTGAATCGAAAACCAAACGCACCCTATTGTGGTGACTGAGGGAACCAAACGCACCCTTTGCTGGTGACAGAGAACCAACGCACCCTGTTGGTGACATAAAACCAACGCACCCTGTTGGTGACATAAAACCAACGCACCCTTGGGTGGTGCTCATAAAAAACAAACGCACCCTCGTGGGTGTTTATAAAACCAAACGCACCCTATGTGGGATGGAGTGATTAGAGACTGAGGGTGAGGGTAGTGATGTGGTGGTGTGGGTTGCGGTGGTGAGGTGGAGAGGGTGGTGACGAGATGGTGGTGGGGATGACGATGGTGAGGTGGTGCGTGGGGTAGGGATGGATCGGTTGTGGTGTCACGTGGGGTTGGATAGGATGGAGGCCGTCGGTTGGTGGCTGGCCGAAAATCCTCGCCGGAAAAAGTGACGGCGCCGGAAATGGGAGGAGAGCATGTGTGTGTGGCTAGGGTTATAATCAATGAGATGAAACCCTAAAGTTTAAATATTTATACTTGAAACTTTAAAAACAATATAGCAAATGTAAAATAGTCTAGGGGGTTCGTGTAAATATAACTACAGGGACCAAAAGTGTAATTTTTGCAAAACAATGGTTCGGGACTCGTTTAGGCTAGTTAACGGTGGATTCAAGACACAAAAATTGCGCCATTGCGTTCAAAATGATTTTTCCCATGAAATTGTGTATTCACTCGACTATTATTTCAGAAATGTTTTATAACATTTATTTAAAATGTTTATTATTTACTTGTGTATCACTGATAAACTTTGTCCGTAAAATGAACTTTAACTTGAATATTTACGTTTTTAACAAACGTTTCTGAATAAAATGATAAATAATTTATTAAATATTTTTATTTAATAAAAAGTGATAATTAAATATAATTTAATTATTTTCGTGTCGGTGCGCGTTGTGTGTGCTGTTTAAAATTTTGCGAGCGTATTTTATTCCCGTTCTGTTTTGTTTTCGGGTCTCGGGCAAAACTAAAAAGTTGTCCGGAATGTCGTTTTACATCAAATTGCTTTAGAGTCCGAGTCGTGAAAAACGTGATTTAGCTAGTCGTTTTTGATAAGTCAACTTATGAATAACATATATCTTCTCGTTTTCAAGTCAAATAAGTTAAAAATAAATTTGCACATGAGAGATATGTAATAATAAATATGATTTATTATTTAAATATGTTCCGAAAAATTACCGGTTACGCGGTAATCGTTTTTATGTGACAATAAAAGATCAAAAGTGAAAAAGTCAAGTCGGTCAAAGGGTAAAATAGTCATTTAAAAATTCTGAAAATTGCCGGTTGTTACAGTGCCTACCCCTTATAGAAATCCCGTCCTGGGATTCGATTCTTGTTAACCTACTGTGTGACCAAGAAAAGATTTAATAACCAGTTTTTAAACAGGGCATTGATAACTTTAGTCAGCAAAATTAGATGTTTCGACACTTCTCAATATACCAAAAATTTTGGCTAGGTTTGACCAGGATATTTAATCCATCAAAATAGGTATCTCAAAAAAAATATCATTCCAGGTCTTATGACTGATATACACGCATTAAAAGGAAAGTCCTTAATATCTTAGTGAAAGCGTCGAAGGAAAAGGTAGTCGCGTGAGTATGTCTTTTATCCATGTTTTTGTGTAAAGTTTTAACTGTTTTACGGGCATATCTTATCATTCTTTTAATGTCAGTTTATGTATTGTAATGTTTGATGTTTTACATCAAAAGGGCTTATGGGAATGTTAAGTATTCCATTAACTTTGGCCCAGTACTAGGATGTATCGCGACCTAAGTCTTCGTACTAGTGGTCCGCTCCAAGTTCCAACAACAACAGCAACCATAACAACAATAATCATAACAAACGGTGATGGGATATGGAGAGTGAGGACATTTCAAGAAAACAATATCCCCAGAATAAAGGTCAACAAATGGGAGGAGCTCGCGGGAGAGCTTATGCTATAGGTGGTGGAATATTGTACTCAGTCTGTTAGTTCGACATTGAACCAAGTCCATTAGGTCAAGAGTGTAACAAGTCTGTTAGCTCCACAAACAGTTCATGATTGTAAGGATTTATAACAACATAAGTAATAACTTAAGAATGAGGTAAGTTAGTTCCAAGTGAGGCCTTAAGATTCTGCTGAGTGGTGAGACACGATTGTGTTTCTAGACCTTTTTAACGGATTCCAATGATTATCAGGGTCGAGTTCGTACTCGTTTCATATTGGATACCATTAAGCCCGCTCGTTTATAATTCATTATTTGCATAAAGAAGCGTCCCAAATTATGTAAATAATGGATTGATAAACTTATGGTTCGGTGATTTACAATTTATTTATTTAAATGAAGAGGCGTCCCAATCCTTTCAAATAAAGAGATTATAAAATCATACCTTACTAATATTTTCGGCATGAATATACGCGTACTCACATAACCTTCAAGGTGGTGAATGACATACCGATGCATGTGCTCTAATGAGTATGGGACGAGTGTTTAAAACTCGTCTTCGGAGACGGGGAGTAAAACTATCAGGGAATATCGACATAGAGTTCAAGATAGTTAATGAGTACTCGGTTAAAGTAAATAAGATAAAGGTCTTTATGAACGAGTCAACATAGCAATTATCATATCAATCCTCCTATTACAAGTCCCGCCCATACAAGACTTGTAATACTTAGATTCATACATAATCCCATGTAAACAGAACTATGACGGGTTTTGTTAACATAGCAATTATCATATCAATCCTTATATTACAAGTCCCGAACTTACAAGTTGTAAATACTTAGATTCATACATAATTCCATGTAAACAAAATTATGACGGCTTTTCGTGTAATACGATATTGTATAAAGCTATAAAGAAAAATAATATTCTTAGAGACCATTGTTTAACTTACAATGTCTGAGAACGAAGTGAGACCATTGTGCAACTCACAATTTCTAAGAAGTAAAATGAGACCATTGTGTAACTCACAATGTCTGAGGTATAAATGAGACCATTGTGCAACTCACAGTGTCTTAAGAAATATTCTAAGTATTTTATATAAATTAATCTTATATTAAATCAACGTATGTTATACGCAAAAAGGGATGCAAGATATATATACACTTATACTATTTTTTTTTTTTTAATTGTATGTCATGTAAGGGGTGGGGGGGGGGGGGGGGGGTGGGGGGGGGGGGAACTTTAATGTAACAATATGTAAGACTAGTAGCAAAGTAGTGTGTATGCACTTGGAAAATGTTTGATGTGATGCAATGTTTGTGAAAACGGTTATAGTCTAGGTAACGTATGCAACCTAGTTCTCTATAACCAGCGCTCTGATACCAATCTGTAACACTCCCAAAAATGTGTCGCATCGGAAATATGTTCGGGAGTGTTACTTCATAATACACAGCGCAAGATACAAGAGAACGACCTCTAAATGTGTCATTTGAAAAGTAATCTTGTTGATTTTCTTGAAATTGGTATAACATTTGTCCTATAATTGCATCACAATAAAAAGCTTGAAAGCAATACAACGAGATTTGATCATTTGTATGTAAGTAGAAATCCATGAATGAAATCTTGTCAAATTTAGCTCCACATGCACTTTCAAGTAAGCCAAGCATCTAGTTCACCTGAGAAAAACATGCTTAAAAAGGTCAACATAAAGTTGGTGAGTTCATAGATTTTTATAAGTACAAATGTTGTATCAAAGATTTGTAAAGCGTGTATGACCATTTCAATCCTTATAATAGTCACCAAAAATGTATGTATAAATGTTGTAAATCAAAGAGTGGTAAAGTATGCATGACCATTTAAATCCCAAATAGTCACCAAAAAGTATATATAGTTAGAAACACATGTCGTTAAGTATGTATTGCCACTTTATTCAAGACAACGCTAATATTCATGTGTGTATAAAACAATGACTACGACTACTCTAAGTTCATGAAACCGATACACTATGTACCCATCGTAGGTATCTCCTCCAAGAACACTCATGCAATTAATGAAAACATAGGTACCCATCACGAGTGTCCCTCCAAGAACACCGGGGGTAGTAATGAATATGTACCCCTCGCAGGTGTCCCCTCCAAGAACACCCGGGCAGTAATGAATATGTACCCCTTGCAGGTGTCCCCTCCAAGAGCACCCGGGCATTTACTTGTAGTTATCATTTCAATCCGCTTAAGCTAATCCGTAATCATTTCAAAAGTAAAGTATGTATGTGTGACCAAATATGAAGTCACATAATGTATCCTATAGCCGAGCCTATGTAAATGAGTTGTAACAATTTGTAAACGATCATGTAACAAACATAAGTCAATCAAGTGAATGAATTTGCAAACAAGCATGTTCTCACCCAAAAAATATATGTAAAACCAGTAAAACATGGGGCTATAAACTCACCTCGATGGCGTAGAACAATTAGGAGAAATGCACACATAGCACAGCACAAACGGAAATCGAAACGGCTCGACCAAGAAGTTGCGGTTTATACTAACGGGACTAATGATCCCACTGCAAGGATAATGTACTTGGGTTTCCCAATGAATGGTTACGTCAACGCGACATATTGATAAAGATTTAGATTTCAAGTTGTAATAGTTTGGTGTGTTGGTTTTAATAAATTAAATCGAAAAGTAACACAAAACATGTTAATATTTTCGTATATATTACAATTTGAAAAATTTAATCAAGGTAAATAATTCATATCGTGATTATATAGCAAGGCAAACAACCAAAGGAAATAATAATGAAGTGTATATATACGCGACAGTATTTTATATGGAAAATAAAATAAAAGTATATAATACCTTACAAGTATTATATAAGAAACGTGAGAAACTAATTAAAACAACATAATTCGACACGTGTTCGGAAATCACCATATAAGTTAATAAAGAGTCCTTGTTATAAAAGTAACGCACGTTTTATAGTTGAGAATTATGTAAACGATGTTTTCAAAGCTTTTACAAAAGTTATGACTTTATCTTCTAGTCGGGAATTATAATGATTAATTATTTTATAATTTTAGTATTTGTTTATTTTTTCTTGACGGGTTGTAGCTAAAATAGTTGTCTCATTTGTAAAAGTATAGTTCTCGTTTGTTTATCTGGTTATTGTATAATTATAAATTAAACAATCTTAAAACTATATAACTTAATCCTTTTTCAATCAATCCGTGTTGCAATTACTCGCGTGATCAATATATATAATTAGACGAGATCAAATAATATATAACACATTTATTTAACCATTAACCACCATTTAATCCGATTTTATATTTATAAAATCGTACGATATATTTATTAATCGATTTATATAAATTAAACACACCCTAAAGGTTGTTTCTGCTCACCCAAACACACCCCTACTGTTTGTTAAAACTCAAACCCAAACACTCCTACTGTTTCCTGCTAAACCAAACGCACCCTTATTATGAAACTGCTACACCAAACACACCCTTAGTATTGTTTCTATCAAGCCAAACGTACCCTTGAAGGTGAACCCAGATCCAAACGCACCATATGGTGGTTTTTAAAGACCAAACGCACCCTTTTTGGGTTTGTTTTTGAACAAAACCGCTCAATAGTAGTGATAGTAAAACCAACACACCCCTATGGGTTTTTATCAACAACCAAATGCACCCTTTTATGGTGAATCAAAACCAAACGCACCCTATGGTGGTGGCTGAGGGAACCAAACGCACCCTTTGCTGGTGACAGAGAACCAATGCACCCTGTTGGTGACATAAAACCAACGCACCTGTTGGTGACTAAAACCAACGCACCCTTGGGTGGTGCTCATATAAAAACAACAAACGCCCCTCGTGGCGTTTATAAAACCAAAACGCACCCTATGTTGGTGACTAAGTGATGGAGGACGCAGGGTGAGTGGTGGCGACGGTGGTGATGTGGTGGTGTGGGTTGCGGTGGTGAGGTGGAGAGGGTGGTGACGAGATGGTGGTGGGGATGACGATGGTGAGGTGGTGCGTGGGGTGGGGATGGATCGGTGGTGGTGTCACGTGGGGTTGGATGGGATGGCGGCCGTCGGTTGGTGGCTGGCCGGAAATCCTCGCCGTGGCTTGCTATTATTTCAGATAGCAACCCGGTCATCATCTTAAAGGCAAGTATTCCGTCAAAAAGGAAACTTGACCTCTCAATGGGAATTAATTTTCTCAGGCATGGTCTACTTTATGACCATGCAAAGGCTTGTGATTACTTTGCATCATAACCCGTGCTTCCTATATTCCATAAGTGTACGTGTCAGTGCGCTTATGTGCTTAAAATATGAGAAATCTTATTTTTATTGGTAAAAAGTTATTTTCATAATGAATCAGTGTTTTCAGTAATCACAAAAAGATTTTTCAAAGACAATTCGACCACTCAAACAATGACTACATCTCTTTAAATAGAAAACAGGTCATTATTTGAGGGGGAGCAATTTTCATCAAATAATCTTTTAAAACGGTCTTTCAAATTAAGTCACGAAATAAACGGATAAAGTTTTTTAATAATGACGGATCACAATTTAAGGGGAGTTTATGGATTTTAACTACACAAGCTTTAGATGTCATTTGTTTCAAACTTTAGGGACTTATTTGAAATATGAGAACTAGTTGTAAAAGACTTAGGATTGTTTGGAAATAATCAGCTAGTTTTAATAGCCTTGAAGTTGATTCTCACGGGATAGATCTAAGCTTAGTTATACCTCAAACAAGATCTCAAGTATGTGTGCGTACAAGGTTTTGTTGATTCCGAGGTGTCAAAACCAGCAAGAGGGAAGGAGTAGATGTATACTTGATAGAGTCCATGGCCTTATTTTGAAGTCACCTTCTTTAAATTTTAGGCCTTTCTTTGTTTCTTTCGGGTGCACTATTTCAATAACCTGGTGGAAGAGTCATCTCGTCATTAGTCAGTATGCATCATTTGAGTCCCCAGGGGGAAGTGTGGGGAGTATAATTATTTAAAACGTAAGAAGAGCTTTGTCTGATTCAATTAATGTTTTACCCGACCGGTCAATCTCTAAGCTTATTCTTAAAACGAGTAGAAATATTTGATAAAAGACGTACACATAGGGATTTAATTGTCTACATCCGAGACTTAGTTGACTTTGGTGTTTCAATTTATATAATAACTATCTTAAAGAGAGAAATGCGCTCATCCAGGACTTAATTGACTTTGGTGTTGCGGTATCAAATTCTTGAAAGGGTTAAGTGTGTACTTCGGATATCTGGGCTTTATACATCAAGACTACTTGATGCGGCTTCCAAGAAAGTTCTGGATCTACTTAAGAAAGGATTGCTGGTTTAGGGGGAAGCTAAGACAACATCAACACGGACATCACCAACCACACAAGCTTAAGTTACATATGTATCTGAATTTGTTTCATACTCGAAGTTTGAAGCAAAGACTTTCATAACTTGAAAAGAAAGTTGAAGTAATGCCGAAGAGTGCTTGGACAGAGAAAGATCTGATTGACAACTTCTTGAAAAAAAGAAGGTTAATGAGGAGCTTAGAAAAGTTCGTTGGTGGGAGATTATACGAAGGAGACCTACGGCTGCTACAAAGAACCATATGATTATATCATATGATGTTCTCATCATTGAAGTCAAACCTCGTACATAATAATCTTGTGAATATATAAATGTGTAGTGTAGACTTAAAATTTAAGCATATATAGTGTTTGAGTATGAATTTTCAAGAATTTCTTAGTAAATTCAAAATTGTTCAAATTAACATACTCAAACACCATATAATTCCCTCATAATTTGAGAGGGAGCATTAAAATGTTCTTGTTAGATATTGTGTAACATTTTGTCCCCGGACGTTTAATCAATTGATATCCAAAATATCAAGGGATTAACATTTTGGATAAGGGGAGAAAATGTGATTAAACTATGATTAAACTAAATCTAATTTGTAATGAAATGTGATCATATAAAATGGACTCAAAGCACTCTACACTTAGCATGTACTACGATTACGGTGCACATGTTAAGGGGGAGTTTTTTTGTGTGATGATGAAAAACTTTCAAAGTGTAAATCTTTTGATATTTATATCAAACACTTTGATTGAACTTTTCAATGATTTTGGTTCTGATCGTGATGGAATACTTAAAAGACCGACCATGTACTTTAATTTATGGAGATATAAGGTGGTTAGGCATAGGTATTCAAATCCCATGATCTAACCAGAACAGGAGGGATCTACCCAGGGATATCTACTAGTTAGTGTAGAAGTCCTTAGGTATGATAAAAGGAGTAAAGTGAGATTAAGGGGAGAATGCAGACTGAGATGGAGCTAACACTGGAATAAACCCAACAAGGTGTTAGTTATGAAGTCTTGGTAAGCACTGAAGGGGTTGAAGAATGAAAAAGAAATGTAAAGATAAAGAGTGAAAAGAAAGAAGCCCTCCATACACTTAGGTAGAAACCAGGTCAATACATAAACTGTCGGAAACACTCAGGTGTAGTCTCACATTGAAAACAGTCATGGACCCAGTGACACTATGCACAAACCCCTCCCAGCCACTCAAAGTCGAAAAGACTTTGTTTCAAAACTCACGGAGATATACTCATTTCTACTGACTTTCTCACTCCGAGTTAGTTGATATTAAAAAGGTGGCACTCAGCTCCAGCCTCCGATCACTAAAATTAAAAGTGCACAATTGAGTCTAGAGCCAAAAGAGATCATCCATTAATCTCATTAGGACACTTATCATAATTTAGCTTGTTATCTCACACAATGTGAATATCAAGTAAAAAGTATATACTAAGAGTCCTACGCATTATCCTTGTGATTTTTCCAGAACATCCGAGTGATTTCATTCACAATGAAGATGGAAATCCTGCTTGAGTCAACATCAAACAAGCTCATGGTAGGTGACTTGTGCGATTCCTTTTGAATCAAACTTGTGACAACTGGAAAGAAACGATGGTGCGATTCTATAAGAATCAAACTTGTTCCAGGTTATGAATTGACGATTGATGACGAATTTTTGAAATGATCAACACTCTCGATGTGTCACAAAACCACTTTAGCAAGTGACATGTCGATTGATTTTCAAATCAATTTTTCTATTCCAATCGGTAAGACAGTAACTCACTAGTTCACTCTTATCGTGCTGTCTGCTTTGAGACATTCCGGTAATGAAAACATGATGAGTTTGATGAATCTAATACAGTTGTGTTAGAAAGATTTCTATAATTCAGCTGGAATCCTGTCAAAAGGAGATTCTTCTTAAATTGAATTATACCTAATCATGTCGATCCTTAAGATTCAAAGGGTTATTCCAACCAAACAAAGGTGCGAATGGGACAAAGCCATATTCGTCCCCCCTCTTTATTGCTAACTGTTTTAATGCAGGATACTTAAAGATGGTGGTGAAGGTACCTGATTCCAGCTGGCTCACAAGATTCATAACCACATGCTCATACCCGACCGACAAAACATAAAGACATCATGAAAGCTCAAGTACATGTTTCAAGACTTCCGCTACTCTGATACCGAACGTCTTTCTCGAAGTGACAAAGTGTTAAAGTTAAAGAATTTCAAGAAAGATGCAACATTAAAGCTTTCCAAGTCAACAAATCAAGAATGGTATGAGCATGTCGGTCCAAGAGTCAAAAGGATCAAGATGACAAAGTCACAAGATGTCAAAACAAGATTATACTTGGTTGATGATCTCACAGTGCTCAAGATCACATCTCCACTTACAAGTAAAGATAAAGGAACAAGCTCGAGCCTAAAGTCAAAGATTACTACAACATATTCACAAGAGAAAGTCAAGTTTATGAGCTGAAGACTAAGAGATATAGCATAGTATGCTAGGTTTAAATTTTGTAAAATGGAGTGACCTCCCTTAGGGGGAGATTGTTAGAAACAAGAAAAGTATCGGTCACTTCCAAGTTGTAATAGTCTTAGCCCGTAGTTTGTTATATGATTAGTCTAGTAAGCTAGTCTGGCCCAAGGCCCATGGAAAGCCCGTTAAGGCCCATGGCCGGCCATGTATGTAGTATATATACCCTCTCCATGCCTTAGAGAGGGTGGTTGGTTGTTTCATTCCTCATTTCACACACATAATAATATTTTCATCCATTCCATGTTACTTTCTCTCTCTAGAAACTTTCCAACCTACTTCTCTCTCTAGTTCTTGTATAATATCAAAGATTACTAGTATTCTTCACGCATGTACCCCCGAACGAATATTCACCAAACCCTAATGACAAGAAGCAGTGGCCGTTGGTGTGGTTTGACTTCTACAAATTTCTGCTGGGGGCTAACAAGTTTCAGAATCTGCTTAAGATAGGGATGTTGGTTTGGGGGGAAGCTGATTCAGAAACTTCGCCAAAAAGGAGTTCTTGAAGAAAGCTTTTCAAGTTAAGCTGCATGAATTGGGGGAAATTAATCCAGTTCATGGATAATACAAAGGATTCTTGTACAAGGTCATTATAAAACTCTACAAGCTGGTGGAGAAATATGAAGATTTGGTCAAATATTCTACAGGATAATTAGGAAACATATTAATGTGGTTTAATGTAATTTAAATAGTTTCCTTATCTATTGATTTACTTCCTTTGTAGGTCATGATCTCTCCCTATATAAAGAGATCATAGACATAGGTTTTACATATCTATCCATAGAAAACTAGAGCTCTCCCAATGAGAGTCTAGATAGTTAGATAGTAAGTCGACTAATGAGAGTCGAATAGTATACCAAAGTTAGTTGGTGTAGCCACAAATTATAGTTGGGGTAATAGGAAAACGTTTAATAAAAAAAACCTTATGATAACTATGACTGTGTTCTTTATTATTCCGCTCCGTGTTATCTATCATTGTTATTATTCATCCTAGATATATAATATCTAATCAATCTTGAGCCGTAAACGATCTTATCAACAAGTGGTATTAGAGCAGGTTGCTCTTGATATCTAGGATCTACAAGGTTTTTAAAGAAACTCTAAAAATCCTAATTTTCAAGAAATCGATTTGTGGTTAAAGTTTTATGGGTTTTTGAAGATTAATTGATATAACGATGTTTATGATCGTCCTCTCTACCTGTTATGGGTATGCAATATGATTGTAAATCATTGTTACTATTAAAGAGGTTTCTTTGTATCGAATTCGGACTTCTATGATTTTTGGTAATATTCTTTTTCGATTGATCAAATTCGGTAATAAAGGCGTATTCATAGAAGTTTCACACGACTGTTCTTGGAAGTCGTCTTGATTTTCAAAAGAGATCTAGGGCGTACATGGTTTTATGATTGATGACAGCGTGTTTGGGTAAACTCTAATGTCTAGGGTTTCATTGGAATTGTAGATAATTGTGAATACAGTGGTCATGTCTGATCAATGGAAAAGATTTAAGGTTTGTTGAATTATAACTTGAATCTTTCCTATGATATGTTTGGATCTATTAGTTGATTATTTAATCGTTGTTCATACATTCAAGATCATACATCTCCAATTCGTTTTTGATTGCGTGGTGTATGCTGGTGACAACAGCAGCAGCAAAGGTTTTGGTGAAAAAGAGATACTCAAAACCCTAATTCATCAACATTAAAAGAAGGGTTTCTGACATGGATTCTTTGCATAACTGATGGTGTATATGATTCGACTGTTAAGCTATTGATTTGTTGAACGTGAAAGCTTAATATGTTTGGCGAACATAAGCTGATTCATGAATGGGCATAATATGGATATTATGTTCGTATTTTAATAGAGTCAAAAAGATCTTTTATAATGAATGATGAGATTTGTTATAAAAAGAAAAGATACTGACAAGAGAATGATATGCATCATGATGTTATTTATTTGGGAAACATATCTTAGTATTTCACATGCTGATACTATTTCATGTGAAGATATGCGACAGCTTGCAAAAAAAATTTGGAATGAATTCACGTGTAAATCTTTGAAAGATATTCATGTATATACTTGGAAGGCATGGGGAGCAATTATATTCAGCCGACAAAAGATATTCAGTTATAATGTAAAAAGATATGGCTGAAGGATATTAGTGTTGTTGGACGTGGCAATATTGAGCTCAAAAGATGTTTGTGCTGCTTCAAAGTTGTTAAAACTGTTTGTGCACATGGAAGTTAACTACTGTTCGAGTAACTGTTGTGCAAAGTAAAAAGATGGTACTGTTGCTGCATAGTGCTGCCTATACTAATGAATTTAGTACTGCTCGATGGGAGTTTGTACTGCTAGGTTTGTACGATATCGGACAGTACTTGGTTTTTGGATGGATTTGGATCTCGGACAGAACTATTTTTCAAATAGTTTATTCTTATTTATTTTATGGCTTGTTTTGGAGATTATTTGAAGATGTGATTACGAAGTCAATTGATTATTGCTTATTTGATGTTGTAGTTGGGTTTCACAGGTGCGTGTCTTATCATATCTTAAAGTTGTGGTTGGCTTTTAAAGATAACTTGTTCGTGCTTACAATGGTGTGACAAAGACTTGTCAAAATCTAGCAAAAGTGTGTGATTTTTCTTATGGTGCTTAATGCTCACATTTGCTATCACTTAGTATGTGTCTCATAGAAGATGAGGTTTTTGTCAAGAGGTTGCGGTCTACTTATATTTCACAGATTTATATATAAGTTCGACGTCACGTGGATAGCGCAAGACATAAGACACAAGTTTAGGAGATTTAACTTCTTCATCAAATTTGTTATACTCAGTTTTCTTCATCAGTGATCACTAAATAGAGCCTACAGAGTTCGAGATTCAAGTGATGGTAAACATATGTGTTTCAGGGGAAGCTTATTGATTAAATGTTTAACCATCTACATGCACCACTTGAGGGGAAGTGTTTCATTACTACTGCTAGTCATTTATTACTACTGCTAGTTTATGTTTCTACAGCTCAGGGTTATTTTTCGTATTATGCTTCATGGAGGGTACTTTGATTCATTGGAAGGATAGATTGGTAGTGTGGTATATGATTTGTAGTTGTTATGATCCAAGTTGCATTTCTACAAGAAGACCCCTATTAGATGATTACAAAAAGGGGAAGAAGAATGATGAAGTTCATACGAGACTTTGTTTGTTTTGTCATCATCAAATAAGGGAAGATTGTTGGGATTCTTGATTTGATGAGACAAAGTGAATAAAAGAATGAAACAAGATGGAAACCAAAGAAGGGGACAAAATTGTCATCAAGTGAAGTTTTTAATATGTAGAAGAAAAATAAAGATTTGGTCAAAATAAGATAAGAATGAATATTAATGAGAAGATAATTAATTGATTCTCTCATTAATATATTAATTAGTTTCCTTGTAAGCCTATGACTCCTTATGCTATAAAAGGAGGTTCAGGCATTTAGAAAAACATATCCATAGAAACATCGACTGATGAGAGTCGAATAGTAAAGGTGTGTGTGTACACCATAGTTAGTAGTTAATTAGTAATAGACATATTATAGATGTCTATGTAGTAGTTAGTAGCCCCAAGTTATAGTTGGGGTAATAAGGAAATCGTTCAATGAAAAACCTTGTTCATATCTTTGATTGTGTTCTTTATTATTCCGTTGCGTGTTATCAATCATTGTTATTATATCCTAGATGGGCTAATCGATTCTCAACATGTGTTATCAATCATTGTTATTATATCCTAGATGGGCTAATCGATTCTCAACACTGGTTCACTTTTATCGTGTTGTCTGCTTTGAGACGTTCCGATAATAAGAACATGCTGAGTTTGATGAACCTAATACACATGTGTTAGAAAGATTTTATACTTCAGCTGGAAATCCTGTCAAGGAGATTCTTCTTAAATTGAATCTACCTGATCACAGGTCGATCCTCACAGATTCGAAGGTTACTCCAACCAAACACGGGCGAATGACAAAGCCATATTCGTCCCCCCGCTTTATTGCTAACTATTTTATTGTAGGAAACTTAAAGATGGTGGTAAAGGTACTTGTTTCCCGCTGACTCACAAGATTCATAGCCACATGCTCATACCAGACCGACAAAAAGACATCATGAAAGCTCAAGTACATGTTTCAAGACTTCCGCTACTCTGATACCGTACGTCTTTCTTAAAGTAACAAAGTATTAACGTTAAAGAATTTCAAAGAAGTTTCTGTCACTCTGATACTGAATGTCTTTCTCGAAGTAACAAAGTGTTAAAGTTAAAGAATTTCTAGAAAGATGCAACATTAAAGCTTTTCAATTCTACAAATCAAGAAAGGTATGAGCATGTCGGTCTAAAGTCACAAGTTTCATAAGATGGCAAAGTTCATTAAGATGGCGAAGAGATTATGCTTGGTTCATGATCTCAAGATGCTCAAGATCACATTCTCACATACAAGTTAAAGATAAAGGAACAAGCTTGATCCCAAAGTCACTAATCACTACAACATATTCACAAGAGTAAATCAAGAAATGAAGTTTACGAGTTGAAGAGTAAAGATGAAGCATAGTATGCTAGGTTTAAAGTTTTGTAAATTGGAGTGACCTCCCTTAAGGGGAGATTGTTAGAAACAAGAAAAGTATCGGTCACTCCTAATATGTATTAGTCTTAGCCCGTAGTTAATCATATGTCAAGTAAAGTAATCTTATATGGCCCAAGGCCCATGGAAAGCCTATCTAGGTCCATATCCGGCCACATCTCATGTATAAATACCCTCTCTATTCTTTGGAGAGGGTGTTGGTTGGTCTTGTATTCTCACTTTGCTAATGAATTATATGTTTCTTACTTTCTCTCTCTAGAATACATCCATCCTTTCACTTTCTCTCACTAAGTTCCTTCCCATTTCATATTAAAGATTACTTACAGCTAGTTCACAGGGACAAGCTTCTTCCTTAACTTATGCTGATGATGTTATGTTTTCCTTCTTTGCTAATCAATCTAACAGTCCACAATTGGACAATGAAGATCTGGATCCTCTACACCCACTTCTTTATCATCATATGCATCATCAAATATCCCAGTTTCTTCCAAAGATGTCATACTTGGATCATTAGGAATAGGACTAGCAGTATTAATATTTAGACTGCCAGTATTAATATTTGCATTGGCAGTATTAATATTTGGCCCAACAGTATTAACATCTTGAGTATTGCTATTTATTCAATTCTATCATCACTGCACTTACTTTATTTACACCTTCATCTCCATTGTATGGTACCTCATCAGTATCCTTATCATCTGAGCTCTGAGTACTTGAAGAGAGTGGTGAATTAGAAGGCATGAATGGTAGCATTATGTATTCATGATCAGATGCTTTCTCCGGTCTAGCTTTCCCTGCATTTACATTTGTCTCTATACATGCATCACCATTAGTTTGATTTCCTGCAGTAACTGGCTCATAATTCATAGATTTTGTCAGTGAATCAATATCAAAGAGACATTCTGGACCACTTCCTACAACATTAGATTTATTTTCTATAAATTTAATATGCATGTTCTCTTCAACTTTCCTGGTTCTAGTGTTAAATACCCTAAATGCCTTACTATATACAGAGTATCCAACCAAGAACCCCTCATCAGCCTTCCCTTCAAACTTGCCTAGATGATCTAAGGTATTCAAAATAGTAACATGACACCCAAAAGGTCTCATGAAGTCTAGATTTGGTGTTCTACCAATTAAAAGTTTATAAGGTGTCTTGTTATGAGGCTTTGTTGATAAAACTTTATTCTGAACATAGCAAGCAGTACTAATTGCTTCAGCCCAAAATGTAGTAGGTAACAGTGAATCTGCTAGCATAGTCCTAGCTGCCTCTATTAGTTGTATTCTTCACTTTCTTTTAGCAACTCCATTTTGTTGTGGAGTTATGGCAACACTAAACTCCCTCTTAATCCCTTTCATCCCACATAACTGATTTATGTCATTATTTTTAAACTCAGTTTCATTGTCACATCTGATGATTTTAACCTTATGATTTATTTGGTTTTCTAGGCCAGTAATAAAAGTTTTAAGGATCCCACTAGTCTTATCCTTAGTGGCCAAAAGGAAAACCCAACTAAACCTACTATAGTCATCAGTGACAACAAGGCATTATGTCTTGTGATTGATACTCCTTACAGATGTTGGCCCAAATAAGTTAATATGCAACATTTGTAAGGGTTGGCTAATAGAGCTCATAAGCTTGGTCTTATTAGAAGCTTTGTGTTGCTTTCCCTTCTGACAAGCAACACAAGTATAGTCATTTTCAAAGAGCTTTAAAGGCAAACCTCTAACAAGGTTTACCCTCACAAGTTTGTTCATAGTTTTAAAGTTTATATTACCAAACCTCCTATGCCATAAATTAGACTCATCTATTATAGCCTTTGCAAATAAACAAGTCAAACCTCCTGAAGGAACAACATTCTTTAGATCAAAACTATACATGTTGTTCTGCCTGAGAACTTTAAGCAAGACTTGACTTTCATCAAGTAGCTTAAAGTCAGGATATAGAACAAGACATTCAGTCTTAGTGAAAAGAACATAATTTTTCTTGTCACACATTTGTAAGACAGAGAAAAGATTAAACTTAAGTTCTTTTACAAAGTATACATCTTCAAAGTCTAATTTCCCAGTCCTAATTTTACCTTTTCCAGTAATTTTACCTCCTTTAGGACTTCCTGCAAATGCAACAAATCCACCATCAACCTCTTGATAATATGTAAGGAAGGATTTGTTTCTTGTCATATGCCTAGAGCATCCACTATCAAAAATCCTTTGATCCTGTAAAGTATATTGTGGATTACCCTGCACTCAAAATAAGAGAATTAGTTTCTCTTAGGGACCCAAGCCATTACTGACTTGAGTTTGCCTTGTAGATCAACATAGTCAAATCTTTTAAGTATGTATGATCCACTGTCTTTGGAGGTATGGTCAATAACATTTCCTGTTGGTCTCCAAATCCAGCATGCTAAGGACTTAACAACATTTTCCCTATTTCCTACAGTATCATTAAATACTGCTTTGTTGATTTAACATTTTCTGTACAACATCCACATCACTTTCTCTTCTGTTAAAACATATGAACACTTCACTCTCATTTATTTGACTATCATAACCAAGACCAGCTTTGTCTTTAGCACTTATTTGACTATTTATCAGTTTAGTTAAATTCTTTGATGATTCTTCAAATTTTTCTAGTTTAAGTTTCAAATCATCTTTCACTTTTAAAGCTTATTCTAACTGAATTTTTAGGTCTTTTATAGAGATATCTTTCACTTGGACATCATACTTTAAAAATGCAATGTCATCCTCATAAACAGCTTCATTCTTTTCATGAACAACTATTCTAGCTTCTAATGATTCTAATCCCATTTGATAACCTATTATTTCTAGATTAGATTTTTTAAGAGCTTCACGTTGTTGATCATACTGTTTTTGAAGAGTTTCATATGATTTTAAGTAATCTTTAAAGCAAGTATGTACCTCGGAGTCTGAACTTGATGAACTTGATGAACCTTAGGATGTATAGGCCATTAGAGAAAAGTTTGTGATGTCTTCTTCAACCTGAAAGCTCCAATCATAACCACATATCCCATCTTGAACAACCAAGGCATTTGTAGGAGTTTCCACTGGTACAACCCTTCTTGGAGCATCTCCATTTCTATTCCCCAGATTCCTTGGTGCCCTACACTCTTTAACAAAGTGACCTCTCCTGTGGCAGTTGTAACATTCAACCTTTGTCTTATCAAAGCCAACAGTTTCTTTTCCATTGAAATTCAAATTCCTTCCTGTCTTCTTTAAGAATCTTTTCACCCTCATGGTAAGTATGGCCACCTGCCATTTGAGATCCATCTCTTCAAGATCATCAGTATCAATCTGCTCCAGATCTTCATTGTCCAATTGTGGACTATTAGATTGATTAGCAAAGAAGGAAAACATGACAATATCGCATAAGTTGGAGGAAGAAAGCTTTATCCCTATGAACTAGCAGTAGAAACTTCATGAGCAGTATTAACTGCTTCATTAGTACTGCTAGTATTTTCTGAAGATATAAAAGCCACATTTTGAGAGTTTGAGCTTGATTGGCCTTTAATCTCAGATTCATATACCTTCAGATTATTATACAAAATCTCCAGGCTTAATGTGTCTTAGATCAGATTTGGTTTCTCTTTGTATTTAAAGCAATATTGTTCCAAGCTGATGGTAGACTTCTCAGCAACTTTAGATTTGTATCTTCCTAAGATATAACTTCACCATGAATTTCCAATTGGCTGATGAGTTTCTGAAACCTATCATAGGTTTTATCTAGTTCTTCAGATCTTGATGTAGCAAAATTCTCATATTACTGCTTCAAAATGGTTTTATGCATTTTCTTTGATTCTTTGTTGCCTCCAAACCTGGCCTTGATTGCTTCCCATAAGGTATTTGCATCCTTGATTTCATGAAACTTCAATAGGTGCTCATCAGGAATGGCCAACAACAGAGTACTTTTTGCTTTTAATTTATTCTTTCTTGCTAGCTTTTGTTTAGTAGATTTAGGAGGAATAGGACCTTCAGTACCAGCACTAGCTGATGTAATAGTAGGGGCATCGCCATTAACAATAACCTCCCAAAGAGCATAATCAGTATGAGTAAGATATTGCTCCATTCTCATGCTCCATAGATCATAGTCTCCTGTTTTGAGTATAGGAAGTTTTAGTGCAGACACTGTTTGGGTAGTTTCTGACTATGATTCCAGCTTCTCTTTGATTATGAGATCTTGTGTAGATATAGTGTTCTTCTTATTTAGAGTTTCTCAACTAGCTCTGATACCACTTATTGATCTCTTTTGAACATATCTTACTTAGCTTGTTAAAGCTTAGTTGTATTGGATAGATCCAAGACAACTATAGTAGAAACTAAGATTGAGAATATCACAAACTATGTGGAATCTAGTTTGCAATACTAAGAACAACAATGAAACAGTAAAACCAGATCTTTACTAAACTTTCAATATATTGAATACTATTTTGAGTTACAAAATAGCTATGAATACTAACTATGATTACTATGAAAACTATATAAAACTTGATATCTAGATCTATGTTGTAGGGTTTCTTTTATACACCAAGGAAACCCTAATGGGCTTACAAAACGCGTCAAGTTATCAATGCATATCTATTTCTAATATATCTCATGCATATTACTTTAGCAGTACTAACTATTATAACTAACAGTACTAACTATATAACTAACAGTACTAAATAAACTAACAGTACTAACTTTGTACTGGCAGCACTAACAATTACACTAGCAGTACTAACTTAGATTGGCAGTACTAAGTCTTCTCTTGACAATACTAAGTTGAACTAGCAGTAGAAACTTATAGAAGCCCTTAATTCCCAACAATTTGAATTAGGGACGTTTGGGTGATTTTTATATTGACTTTATTTTGTTTAATAATTTACTAAAAAGTGTTGAGGCTTTCCGGGTATTTGTTATGTGTTTAGATGTCATATGTTCAGGTGGAGGATTTGTCTTAAAGTCCATTGAAGCTGATTATGGGATTAAGATAGTCTATGAAACGATGTGTAATCATGTGTTTTGGATTTTCCCGACCACTTGGTGCGCGACGAACACAACCTGATATAAAATTTAGAACCATAATTCTTTCAGTTTTAGCAGGTTAGTTTGTATTTGTTATCGTGTCTTTTGAATTTCCATCTCTATTTTGTTATGATATTTATACACATATGAGTATGGTTCGCGTGTTCAATTGGCAGCGTCAAGCTGAAGTTGCAAATCTTGAGTCTGTTAATGAAAAGATGAGGTCCATTCAAGTTGATTATCCGATTGTTAGTTTCAACAAGGTATGGTGCCTTCAACAATGCCTTTAACTTTTGTTTTGTTTTAGTCTTTACTAATGTTTGCTATAAAGGGGATCTTTAAATTAACTTACATTTACGGCTTCTGAGCTTAGCAAACTCAGACATGTCTTATACTCATAATCATTTTGTACTTTAATTGCTATGTCCTTTCTAAGCAAGTGAATTCATCACTTGCAAATGTTGTTGAAGTACTTCGTAATTAAGATGAAACAAGCTGCTAGCAAAATGTCCTTTTTATATGTGTGAGTGTGAAGGGATACAAATGTGTGAATTTATGATTCAAACTAATGTATGTTTCTTTATGGGGTAAGGAGTTGTCTATTTTGGAATGTGCTGATGTGTAGTTTGGCGTTCAGAAAATAAGGTATGCGGTAACATACTCATACCACAATATGGTAGAGATATAGTCGGATAAAGGGTTATAAACCTTAATTACCAAAAAAAGTTTTGCCTTTTTATATTCAGATGGTAAGAATATTTGTTTGAAGTTAACTGAACTAATAGGTCTATTAATAAAATTAATAGAATAGTTGGTGGATATAAGGTTCAATGCATATGAAACAAAATTGTCAGATGGATAAGAATTAGTTGAAATAACAATTGACGTTGAATTGTATATCAAGTTTTTAGCTCTCGATGTATTTAACATTCACTTTAGCATATATGACAAGCTAAAAATAAAGAGTACCTTCATTGATGATGACATATTTGTCTTGATTAGTTATTTCCTATCTGAACTTTATAACAATGGATGCAAATGTTCTAAAAGTTTATCCACTTGCTTAGAAGTGAGTTGATTTCGATTAGTTCATATAAAATAGCTATATCGTGAAAAATAAGAATATTACATAACTAGCACACAGTAGGTTGATATTACAAGCAAAAGCTTACTGTGCTATTTGTCATTCCTGAGCAAGTTCATTTTTGACATGTGTATGTTCATAATATACACACAAGATTCGAGCTGTGTATGTTTACAAGATGTGGTTTAATGTCAGTTCATATTTTAAACGATTATAAAACTTTAATTCTCTTTGAACTTATTGTAGATGACAGTTGCGAATAAAGGCCTGTAAATATTTCAGATTTAGAACGTAAAGGCTCCCATCGGCTCATACTTTGTATGTATTGATATTTGTATTCAAGATGCGACCCTATTATATAATCAGAGAGAAGGCTTTTCACCAAAATTATAAGCTCACGAGAACAAGATTATTGTTTTTGATAAATGAAAATTAGTATCAGTTTACAAAAACAATAGCCGATTATAGTCATTCCTACTTGCGTACCCAAACATCCTTTTAATTGTATTTGAGAAGGGCGTCTCCTTAAACTCGCAACACATCCAAGTACTTGTACATGGTTGTATAGTGATGTGCGGTCGTTGTAAACTCACAAGAAGCTTTACAACTCCCTAGGTAGTGTACCTAACTGTTGTAGTGTAGTATAGGTAAGACTTGGGGGTTGTTATCATTCTCTAGGGGAATAGGATGGGAATGTAACACCCCAAAACTGATTTTTAAGTAATTATTTATAATAATGCCATAAGATGAGTTTTACTATGACTTTTGTAAGTTTGAAAATGTTACGTGATTGGCTAGTCAACCTGATAGTCAAACTATAAGTCAAATAATACATAAATGGGTTTAGAAAGATTAATGTGTCACATTTATAAAAGAATATGACTTAAAGGGCTAAAGTTGATAAGCGGTAAATAGGTTATATAAGTTAATATGGCCAAATTTAGGAGAAATAAGACTTGAGGGATCCAAGTTCTTAATAGGCGAAAGATACAACTAAATATATCTTAAGCTACATCCCAAGCTCTTTCATAATTTTTTAGAGAGTCTTGGTGTTAGCCTTAAAATATAAAGACTTATACGGAATTACATTAGTTTATTATTAGTCGGATACGCAAGGACTAGAAATGTCATTATAAGATAACTAGGCGTGTCATTGGCTATATATATCCCCTCTTTACTTCCAAGGAGGGGTGAGGATAATCATTTGTATTTCATAAAGTGTGTGTGTTTCTCTCTCTAGAAAACACACACATCTTTCTCTCTCTACTTTTCTCTCTTAATAATATGCCTTTCTATTTCTTTTATCCTCCTCGACCTTCGGATCGTGTGTTTTAGGCTAGAATCTTTATAGGTAACAATTGGCATCAGAGCCTAGGGGCGTTTTGTGTTCGTGGTTTGCATTTTAGGGTGTTGTTCGAGCTTATTCAAGCTTTTCGTGGCTTATTTTTAAGCCAAAAAGCTTCGACTTTTCATGGTTGGTGGTATTTTGTGCAAAAGCTTGAAACTTTATTCTTTCTATAGTTTCTAGCTTATTTGTACAAGTAGCTTATGGATTTTCATAGCTTATTTTTGAGTTTTTTATGGTTCGGATGATTTTTTGTACTCAAAATCTTGATTCAAAATTTTTCGTGTTAAAAATCATCAAGTTTGGATTTTTATGGTTCTTATTGCCTTAGATAGGTAAGAAGTACAAAAAAATCAAGTAAAAACGTCAAAAAATGAGTCTTTTTAAGATTTTTGATTTTTGAGTTTCGAAGTATACGTAGTTGGTCAGGCGAACTATACGTACAGGCGAGTTATACACTTAGTCAGGCAAACTATACATACAGGCGAGTTATACACTTGGTCAGGCGAACTATACGTATAGGCAAATTATACACTTGGTCAGGCGAACTATACGTACACGCGAGTTATACACTTGGTCAGGCGAACTATACGTACAGGCGAGTTATACACTTGGTAAGGCGAACTATACGTACAGGAGAATTATACACTTGGTCAGGCGAACTATACGTACAGGAGAATTATACACTTGGTCAGGTGATTTATACGCACAGGTGATTTATACGTACGGGTGATTTATACACTTTTGAGATTTGATTTATGCCGAAATTGGAGACGATTTATACCCTAATTTTGCCAAGAACCAAACTTAAACACCTTCCACAACACCAATGCAAACACAACACTT